>CM019703.1:25955457-26187957 GCA_009760885.1 Achatina immaculata
TATCTTGAAAAAGGCTTACACCAAAATATTGGATGTTGTATGTTTTTCATTTATACATTCCATCTTACTTTCATTTTTTCTCACTTTCCACATTCTCTCAGTCATTTTGTAAACTGTACCATACACCTCTGTCTACCTTTATTACCTACATCAAGAAAAGTAAGTTATTGCAATGAAAACTAGCTTCTTACGTACATCAAGAAAAGTAAGTTATTGTGATGAAAATTAGCTCCTTACCTACATCAAGAAAAGTAAGTTACTGTGATGAAAATTAACTCCTTACCTACATCAAGAAAAGTAAGTTATTGTGATGAAAATAACTCCTTAGCTACATCAAAGGTAGGTTATCGTATTTAGTCAAGTAAACTACATCAAAGGTAGGTTATCATATTTAGTCAAGTAAACTACATCAATGGTAGGTTATCATATTTAGTCAAGTAAACTACATCAAAGGTAGGTTATCATATTTAGTCAAGTAAACTACATCAATGGTAGGTTATCATATTTAGTCAAGTAAATTACATCAATGGTAGGTTATCATATTTAGTCAAGTAAACTACATCAAAGGTAGGTTATCATATTTAGTCAAGTAAACTACATCAAAGGTAGGTTATCATATTTAGTCAAGTAAACTACATCAGAGGTAGGTTATCATATTTAGTCAAGTAAACAACACGATGGCCTGGACAGAACAGTAAAGGAGGGTGCGTCTCCCAGGAAATGAAAGAAGACACAGAGTTACCAAAAAGTTGATGGGCCCAGAACACCGCTGATGCGCTCTAAACGTCTAAACATTACACTAAATTAACATTACACTCTAAACATTACACTCCAGGAAGCAGGTGTCCTTGCTGGATAACAAGACATCTTCAGATTAGCTATCAAGAAAGCAGTATTCAGTAATGGACTTGCCACTTTAATGAGTGAATCTGGAGAAACGTAAAAATAAATAGCAAAAAAGAGGGAGAAATATATCAGGAAGAAGAACTATATAAATGGCAATAAATACACCAGAATGAAGAAACACTAAAGGAAATCCTGATGGAAATCAAAGGCTGAACATGTATGGGCATGCCCCGAGTGTAATGAAGCCACTCATCAGGACCAGCAACAGAGCTAGGCCCCTTTTTTTACAGTTAGATTTACATCAGAATGAAAAAAAATAAGAACAGGAAGAAAGTATGAGGAGAAAAAAAAATAGAAGTGAGGAAAGGAAGATAAAAGAGAGCAGACTATTAGAGTTTAGAGTGAATTACTGAAAGCCCAAGCTTCATGGATGTCAGATGTCTGACAGCAGATTTATCCAGCAAACTTTGATCTCAATGTACAGAATAACCTAAGAAACATTAATCCTGGATCATTTTTAAAAAGGGACACTTTTTTACATGTGACCACAGTGAGATGGTGGCTATTGAAAGGTTCACAAAAGAAGAAAGAGAAGAAGAAACAGTTTCATTGTGAACTTTGATTGCTTTATTTATACGCAGTTATAATACCTGTACATGCAGAACTCTTTAGAGCAGTCCACTCCCAAGAGCAGACCATATATGACTTCTTGGATTAGTGAATGAATGATGCTCTAAAACCCATATATAATGGCTCTTAAGATCAGTCAGTGTAGGATTCTTGAGTCTAGTCCATATATGATAGACCAGTCCACATAAGACCCCCTAAGATCAGTTCTTGTATGACTCCTGAAACCTGTTCATAAATGACTCTTGAGAGTAGTCGATGTATGACATTTAACACCATTCTGCATATGACTCCAAAGATCAGTTCATGTATGACTCCTGAGACTAGTTTATGTATGACTCCTGTGTCCTGTGCATATGTGACTCCTGAAACCAGACCATAAAGCCAGTTTATTTATACTTCTTGAGGCTATTCAGTTTATCCTCATAAGACTAATCTTTGAATGTTAATGCTAAAATGACATCAGTTATGATCAAATGACAGTTAAATAGAACAGTTTTTATATCTTCAGATCTTTCATGTACATATCTTTATGATGTTTCACTAGTACACCTCAAGAAGGGGAAGCCCAGACCCAGAGCAGCCGAAATCTCATGGAGCTCCTGGCCAGGAGGAATGCCATAGACATTTGTGGAGCAATTGTTCACATGACCACAGACCTACTTCACCGTGCTCACTCTCATCCTGGTATGTGCCAGTTTGTCATGCAACAATTACTTTATAATTTTCTTGATCATGCTGACCGGCTGAATTGAACTGCTTTATGGCTGAAGAATAAAAACTGTAAAATGAGTATTCTCACTTTTTTTTTTTTTTTTTAAAGTGCATCAGTTGCCCTTAATGCATAAACTAGGAAAAAAGTGGGAACAGCTTTATTACTTAACGGCTACAAAGTTGTGATGTTTCGGCGTGAGCCTTAATCATACAAACACACACAGGATGAAGAATTAGAGAGAGGAGATAAAGTATAGATTCACATGAATCCTATGTTAAAAAAAAAAATAAATAAAATGAATAGAGCTCTTAGCTTAACTTGAAAGAATATGTAGCTTTTCCGACGTTTGTTCAGCAATGCCTATATTTCCAACATTCGTTCAGAAATGCGCCCGTTCAGAATTGCCCTAGACTGAGAAACTGTTATAGGTTTTTTGTGGCTGTATATTAATATATTTTATTTCCCGCCATCTCTTGTTGTCTTTATGTGATTCAGTTTTTCTTGTTAAAATTTCTGTTTCACCTGTCATTTTGTAAGCTAACCAGTGTGAAGCACTTGGTGTAGTGGAAAGGCGTGTTGGCAACAAGTAGAAGGTTACAAGTGTAGATGTTGAGTTTTTTTTAAAAAAGAGTTTTGTGTTGGTTAGATGAAGCTTGCATTGTTTAACGTAACAGTCATGTTTTTTTTTTTCTTGTATCATTCTGGTGGGTTATAGATAGTTAATAAGTTGTAATAAAAATTAGTCATGTTTTTGTGTGTTTGTGTGTGTGTATATCTCTCTCTCTGAACCTTAAGTGCCCAGGGCACATGGGGCTTCCGCAAGGGTTTTCCACAAATGCCTGTCTTTCGCCTTTTTTTCTGCTCTTGCCCTGGTGAGCCCTCTATTGCTCAACATCCTTTCTGTTGTTCTTCTCCATGTCTCTTTTGGTCTACCCTTACTTCTGCTCCCCTGTGGTGTCCATCTTAGTGCTATTTTTGGTAGTGAGTTGTCAGTCATTCGGAGCACATGTCCCAACCATCGCCAGCGTCTTTCCTCAATAATTGTTGTCAGTGGTTTCATCTGCATTTCTGCCAATAATATGTTATTTCTTATGGTGTTTGGCCAAAATATTTTTTTAATTCTTCGTAAACATTTAGTCTGGAAAGAATTCAACTTGTTTTCTATGGTTTTGGTGATTTTCCAGCATTCACTTCCATAGAGTAGTACACTTAGAACATTACTCTTAAATATCCTGATTTTCATATTTATGCTTAGTTTATTTGATTTCCATATATTCTGTAGCATTGCAAAAGCCTGGTTTGCTCTAGTAAGTCTGCTGTTGATGTCCTCTGTGCTGTCTCCATTTTCTACTACTCTGCTGCCAAGGTATACAAATTCGTTGACCTCCTCCACTAACTTGTTATCTACTCTGAGTACATTTCTGTTGTTCACATTTTGCTTCATTAACTTTGTCTTTCCTACGTTGATCTTTAGTCCTATGTTGTTTGCATTCTGGGTTAACTTGTTTATTTTATCTTGCATATCTTTGTGACTGCTTGATAATAGACAAATGTCGTCCGCAAAGTCAAGGTCCTCCAGCACTGTGTTAAGGGTCCATTGTAATCCTCTGCGTTTGTCTGATGTTGCCTCCTTCATTAACCAGTCTACTGCCAAGATAAATAATGTTGGTGATAGTACACATCCCTGTTTCACTCCTGTTTGTACTCTAAAGCTGCTGGAGGTATGTTCTCCACAGATAACTTTGCACTGAAAACCCTCGTATAGGGCTTTGATTACATTAACTATTTTATGGGGGAGGCCATGCCATCTTAGGATTTTCCACAGTGCATCTCTGTTGACACTGTCAAAGGCTTTCTCAAAATCTATAAATAATGCATATGTTGTGCTATGCCACTCATTTGCCTGTTCTAATATTTGTCTAAGTACAAATATATGGTCTATGCATGATCTTCCTTTCCTAAATCCTGCCTGCTCTTTCCGAAGTTTTTCCTCAAGTGTTGGTACAATTCTGTTGATGATTATTCTGCAAAATACTTTACTAATGAGTGGCAGTAGGGTAATGCCTCTCCAGTTCCCGCAATCTCTGAGGTCACCCTTCTTTGGTAGTTTTACTATAAGACCAGTTTTCCACTCCTCTGGGGCTTTTTCTAAATCCCAAATTTGTTGTAATATCCGGCAAAGTTGTTTTGGGTGTGTGTATATATACATATATATATGTGTGTGTGTGTCATATGTGCCTCACATTAACATTTTTTAAATAACAATTGTTTATAATTATGTATACCTGTGGGCAGTATATTTGTATAATTATAACTTCTATTCGCACATTTTTTTTTGTGATGAATTCTTTTCAGTACCATTCATAATTTTAATTAATAATTGAAATGTGACATCTCTTGTTAGTGGCAGATATTATAAGTAAATCCATGCTTATATCTGTTTTGTTTTATGTTTACAGTGGATACAGTTGGGGATATTCTAGGTTCTTCCTGCCTTTTCTCATCCCTGCTCCCACTGGCACTGGCCTATGCAGGGCCCGTGGCTGTTCAAGATCCAAGGGTATGTATCCGAGCTATTCAGTATCAAAACAAAGACAAAGAGCCGAAACCCTGAGAAAGCATGCATATAAGAAAGAAGATCATGGGATTATTTTTTTTTTTACCTCTGAACAGACATGACTGAATACTGAGGCACAGTTTTCAGCCATTTTTTTGACTGCACAGTGAGCTTTTGCCAGGTGTTTTTTTAAAAGCAAGACTAAATTTAACCCAGAGAACAAAATGGCATAACATATTCCTTCTGACAGGATTTTTCATTTTGTTACCAATGTAACCAGTAGTTATAAAAGAGTTGATGTGTTTACTTTAGGGTATCTATAGTGTTTCACTAAAATTGATTGTATAGCAGCCTGGGAATAATATAGGGGGTGATGTAGTTCATAATTGTGGTGGAGTGTACTAAAAAGCTTAGCACAGCAGTGGCTTGAAGAAGAATAAAGGAAGCAAACATAAACCCAGCAGAGCTAGCGTCTGGAGCAGCATCTTCCCAACCTTTTTTTTGTGTGTTTATTTTGTTATCCCCAAGGAAACTTTAAAGTGAGTTTTGAAGTCTCAGGGTATCTTGTTATAAAAATCATTATATCAGAAACTCACAGAATATTGGTATGAACAACATGTTGTATATACTGTAAACCAGTAATAATTGCACATGTAAGTAAAGAAATTGCACATAAGTAAGAAAAAGTATAATTTTTTAAAAAGTGGATCTCTGTATAAACATGTTCACTTGAATCACAGTCTCTCCAGGAATCCCCAGTGACCCCATGTGTAATCCCACTGATAAATGCTGGTCTGGATCATCTGTCTCTATTATTATTTAACAAAAGACTTAAGCTCCAATGTGTTCTGCCTAACAAGTATGGAAACTTAATTTAGTTTTCGCATAGACTTTGTAATAGTCTCTACATATTTTTGCTCATACAGTTTTTGTTTAGATTTGTCAATGCAGTTTGTAGGATAGACTTGTTAGTATAATTTTTGCATACATATGCTATTACAGTTTTTTTTTTTTTAAACATAGAAGTGTATTTTTGTTTAAAACAGTACTCATATTCTAATGTGAAGAAAACTAAATTGATGACAACTGACAAAGCAAACAAGACAGCTGATATATGTATCAATGAGGAAAAACTGGAAGAAGTGGAGAGTTTTGAATACCTTGGATCACTGCTAACTTATAATGGAGATGCAATGAGGGAAATTAAAAGGAGGACATCTATTGCTCTTCAGAAAGTAAAACAACTAAAGAATCTGTGGAGAGGAACAGACAGAACCACAAAAATAAGATTTTTAAGGGCATGCAACTTTCCCATCACAACATGTGAGACCTGGACACTTAACAAAACAGCTGAGAAACACATAAATGCCTTTGAATGTAAATGCTACAGAAGAGTTCTTCAGATATCATTGACACAAAAAAGAACAAATATATAATACTACAAGAACTTAATATTGAAGAAGGCTGGCTAGTAAAGAGGATTAAAGAGAGAAAACTTAAATATTTTGGACACATTAAACGTCATGATAATCTAGAGAAAACCATTTTGGAAGGGTACATAATGGGGAAAAGAAAGAGAGGAAGACCAAGGCGAAGATGGCTGCAAGACATCGTTGATGATCTGCAAATGGATGCATCAGCAGCAGGCCATCTTGCTCACAACCAAGGGGCCTATAGGAGTGCTGTTAGGGAGGCAAAGTTCTGCAAGGGACATGCACATGAATGAATGAATGAATAAACTCATATTTTGCTTAAAAAAAATTAATGAAATGACTGGTTAAAACAAATCACCAAAGCTAAAATTGACCCTATGTTTGATTAATGGCATTTTTTGTTGTAAACTCAGAGTTGAACTTTAGCATATTTATCACATCTTCCAGGGAGCAGTGCAGGTTCTTAACTTGGTGCAAGAAATCCTTCCAGCGGTGTCAGGGCTGACTCGACTCATGGTCCCAGCACCAATGGCAGTCAGCGTCACCAGTGGTCAGGATGGTGGCAGTAGCGGCAGCAGCAGCAACAATGGTGGTGGAGACATCACCAGCACCACCACTACAAGTCAGCACTATGCGGTTGTTGAGAGCGAGCATCCATATAAACCAGCAAATGTGGTCAACTACAGAGTGAGGACACTTTGAAGTTTCTGGCAGTACCCTTTTTTTTTTTCTTCTTTCTTTCTTTCTTAGTCTTCTATGGCCAATTCATGCAGAGACTTCTTTATATATGTTACACCTATTTTTTTTTTTCTTCTTTTCAGTTTTTTTCTTTCTTTAACCATAATGCTATGACAACCACTTTTGTTTTATAAAAATTGTTTCATGTGTTAAGTGGTTGTAGTGGTTTTTTTTTTTATCTGGCTGCTTACATCAGGGTTTGTAGACTATTGCCAATCAAGATCCTGTCTCACCTTCCAGTGGCACCCCAAACAACAGGCTCATCTTGGCTGGTGGGACTAGGATTGCTACAGTCCCAATGGCAGTGTCTTTTAACTGTGCTCTGGACCTGCAACAGTAACTGCTGTAAGACACTCCTCATTTGACACGTGTGCCTAAACATCTTCACCACATTTAGTGTGAAGAACTACAGGTCCAGGGAGATAGAAAAGCAATATGGGAATGATATTCTTTTATCCATTCAATCATTACAGTCATGTCTGCTGTATAATACAGTGTTCCTCACCATATAGACAGATCACTTCATGGGGCAATATTTCTAACTCACAGTGAAAGAAATGATAATGAAAAGACATTGGTGATGGACAGGGCATACACTTCATAAGCCTGCCACAAGCATAACCTGACAGGGTCTCACCTGGAATCCCCAGGGAAAGAAGAAAGAAGGAAAACCTAGAAACACCTGGTAAAAGAGTCTTGAAGCCAAGATAAAGAAGATCAACTACACCTGGAGACGGATAGAAGAAACAGCCCAGGACAGAAAAAAATAGAGAGCCTGTGTTGATGGCCTATTCCCTCAGTTAGGGGTAACAAAGACAAGAATAGAATATTTCTTCCGAGCTGCATGCCACAGCATACATGCTAGCTGACTTGAGAGCGGTGGTGGTGGGAGTTTTATATTCAAGAGGCAGCATCGGTATTGATTAAAAAAATCTGACCTCCTTTAATGGGTAAAGAGGTTATTGCACTTGTCTCTGTCTAGTCTGTCATCAAGTCAGAGAAGATATGGGCACTAACGCCATGTTCCTAAGTCTTTCAGGGTGCTATGACAGGACTGTTTTTATTTTTTTAGCATTCTTTAATGAGTTTGACTTGACTATTATAGGTGGAGTTCCCTGCTTCAGTTCGCTGGATGGTAATTGAGTTTGACTCCCAGTGTGCTACAGGCCAGCAGGAGGACTCCCTCCAGCTGTACATACCTGCCTACAGTATAAGCAAAGCTGGCCTCAATCAGGGCTCCAGGGTTGTTACAACCACTTCCAGCCCTGATGTTGACACTGGATCAATTCACTGGCCAGTTCTGAAAAAATTCTATGGCAACTCTGAGTGGCCAAAATCTGCAGTCTTATTGCCAGGTAGGTTTACTGAAGTTTTTTTATCTTTGTGAATTGTTAGATTACATTAATAAACACTTGAATTGATAGAAAATTTGAAATATAAAATTTATTGTGATTTTGCCTAGAATTTCTTTTTCTTTTTCAGTGAAATGTAACATTAACCCTTAGTGTACTGGGGGTTTTTCCCTCAAATGACCAATGGTCATCTCAGTGGGGTAAATTTCATAAAGTGAAATGGGATGGTTGTCACATTTAGAAGGATCACTAAGGCATAGTCTGATTCGCAGTATGACATATTAGACATTAATTTAAACAGGAAAAGTTGTATATTGGTTTTCTAATAAAATTATTAGTAATTTATCAGTATTATAACAGAATAAAAAAAAGAGCTAAGATTTGAGAAGAATCGAGAAAAAAAAGTGGAAAATTATGATCGGAAATTTTCAGACTTACGCCTCAAGCTTATCCGCCTTGCTTGGTTCTTTTATTCAAAGTGAATAAAATTTTACACAAACACCATTTCCTCACAGAAAATATACAGTGTCCTCTTTAGAGTTTCACGTGGTCAAACCTCTTTTTCTTCAGCCTATTGTGCTCCACTTGATAGCTTGTTTTGGTATTCTCTGATTGTTTCTTCTTACCACATGGCCTACATATGTCCATCTTCTTTTTTTCTGATCACTCATGAGACAGGTTGTTGTTCACTCATCTGTCTTATCTCTGAGTTGTTCTTGAATTCTTTCCACTTTATACCAGGTAATTTCCTTAGGCATTTGTTTTCAAAATAGTCTAATTTCTTGTCTATTTCTTTAGTTGATTTCCAGCTTTCACGTGCATAAATGAGGGTGGATATCACATTTGAATTGAATGATCTTAACTTGGTTTTTGTGCTTATAACTTTTGAATTCCATATGTTCTCAAGATTTTTGAAGGACAATGCTGCCTTTTGCAATTCTAATCGTAACTTCCTTCCTGGTGTCACTATCTTTGTCTATGTAGCTGCCAAGGTATGCAAATTGGTTTACTTCATCAACAACTGTTCCTTCTACATATATATTTTTTTTACAGTCTACAATACACTAATAATATGACAGCACCAGTGGGTGGCGGCCTATAAGCTTAGAAAAAACATTAAAACTTTACTTTTTGTAAAACAAAAATGGCTCTCAAAATCTCAACACGACCTTGTGTTGATGAATATAAATACCGGAAGGAAGTACTCTGGACCGGTTTGGCCAGATTTTAAGCATTGTATGATTCACATTTAGAGGCTAACTCATTACCATCACACTACGTGTTCCCTAGGCAAAACATGTTTGCCGGATCGACACGCAGTGTGTCACGTAGTATTTAAAGAGTCAAATAGACCATTTATAGTTTCAGTACAATATTTTTGAAATATAATTCAAATTTTTTTGCATGATTTTATTTTATCTTGGTAGCATCTGTAATAGAACATTGAAGACACTGTCCCACTTCTCTCACATATATCTGTATGTACTGTACAACCACTTCCCTTTGTTTTAATAATAATGTGCATTATTATGTATCAACACAGGAAATGAGGTGATTTTTCATTAGAAACAGCATCAGACTATGTGAAGGATGAAAAAGCTTTGTTTTATGGCTTCAAGTGCTTGGTTATAGGATATGAGTGGGGAGCCAAAGCTGAAGAGGTACGTAATCATTTGTTTTAGTTCAAATTCAGAAGACATTTTATCAGTGCCGGAGATTCTCATTTCAAAGGAATTTTGAGTTTTAATTTGCATCAGAAATTGTAACTAGAAACTGTTCTCATTTCCAATTTCTTTAGCGTTGTACAAGTTAAAAAAAAAATTGAAATGATAAAGAATTACTAGTAGACATTGTAACAGGCCCCCAAAGACCCTTGAAGCATGTTATGGAGAGTCAAATGGCATTTCTTCCACAGGGAGTAGGTCCAGCTCCTAGAGGGCTGTCCATTATCCAGTTTGACGTGGATCTGTTGCCTAAGTCATGCGGGAGACAGAGGCAATAAGAAAGTGGACAAGCTGGCAGGCGGGCATCTATTCAGGGTACCCTAATAATGGACAAGGAGGGGACTGCAAGAACCACCTTGGACGGGCACCATGTGGAGATGGACGTTGGGTTGAATGACAGCAATCGCATCAGGAGGATGATCAAGTTGGGGAAGGAGAGGGGAAATGAGTGTTTTTTTCTTGAACCAACCGGTGCGTGACTGGCTTCATCAGCAGGCGCATGCTTCAGTGGGTGTTGGAACAGAAGGCAGAACACATGTGGGAATGCCCAGAGTGTGGGGATGCCAGTCTCTGATTACAGGTTACAGAAAGAGTTATCATCACTCTACATTGGACAGATCCATAAGTGCAGCGGTCTTCTCTTGTAAAGGAGGATCTCAATATGATACATGAGCTTCACAGAAGCGGCAAGAACCATGATGAACGAGGGAGTGATAGGTGGGATTTGGTCTGATTTGCAAGACTGATCAAGAGTCCTTGTCCCAATTGACTGAGCCACTGAGGGTGCTTAGTGTAACAGTTGAAGATTTCTTTCCTCTGTATTTGAGCAGGTTGATTTAAAATGAAGCAAATACCAGCATTTCCATCATCAGAGCTGTTTTCTGGTGTAAATATCCACAGAGCGTTCTGATGTTGGAGAGAGAGTTGGCCTTTCTCGGTGGAATGTGCTGTTCTGCTTTGATGAAGAAGGACATCCCGCTTCCTTCTGGTAAGGGGAAATAAGTGATCTCTGTTCAAAATTTTCTAATTCTTCTTATTTTGGTTTATATTATCTAGACAAGGGAATGGGTTGTGTCCTTGAATCCCATCGTTAGCAGGAGTTGTTCATGTATGCCTAACAGTTTTACATCTTTGCTATTTTCCTGAAGCCAAGTCTGCAACTTGAAGTCTCTGAAGAGAGTACAGGTTTATGGGATGTGCTCTAAAGTCTGAAGACCTTATTATTAACACTCAACACTGACAGAATGGGTTTAGGATAGCCTTCAGACAATTGTTAATTATTTCATTTAGGATTATAACATAATAAACATCTTTAAAGGTGTAATAAAATGCTATGTGATTGTCTTTCAAACAGCACCATATTGAAGGCTATCAAAAGCATTAAGGGTGTAATTATGTAAGCATAAGGTGTAATTATGTAAGCATTAAGCAACCATGTTGAGGATTAACCTGGATAAATTTGAATAAATGACATGAGTTTTTAAAAAAATCTGCATAACTTTTTATGTTTATCTTGAATATTGATGAATATTCTAGAAGTTAATTTCTGATATATGGCAGGATTTGTGTGTGTGTGTGTGTGTATATCACAGCAGAACTAATGGGAAGAGGATAAAAATATCTTGGCTGTGGCTGTAGAAGCAGTAATCATCGAAAGTTTTGTGTAAAACCTTAAATCATTTAACACACATAATTCATTCATTCATTCATTCATTTGCATGTCCCTTGTGGAACTTTGCCTGCCTAACAGCACTCCTGTAGGCCTCTCGGTTGTGAGCAAGATGGCCTGCTGCTGATGCATCTATACACACATAATAGAACTTGAAATAGTGTGTTTTAAAGCATGATTGCTGTTTTTTAAACATTGGTGGGGGTTTTTTTTTCAGCCTCAGTTAAAAGGGTTGTAGTAATTTTGTAAAGAATAATCTGTTAAATAAATAAATAAATAAAAGAGTGATTTTGAAGTCTGTGTAAGAAAGGATAGACAGTTTTTATAATAAAGCCTGAGTTGAGTAGAATCAGTGACCATGTGGTGCTTTTTCACATTAAAGTCTATATTCAGTCTCTTTATGACCCACCTGCAAGACATGGACAACTAGCATCAACAGGAATTGCCTGTGAAAATGGAGAATATCTGCCTTCATGCTGAGAAACACTGGATTGCACATACACATGGCAGAAAACAATGATGAACTGAAAAATTATGCTACTGAGTTCTATGAATATAGACCTTGACCAAGTAAATATTTCTCCCAAAGTCATGGCAGGTAAGAAAAATTCTAAATGTTTTTCTTTTCATCAGCTACAATGGATGAGGTGGATGAGGATATGGATATTATAGAAGCAGGTGCCAGAATTGTGTTTGAGAATCACTCCAGCCTCCTTGAGAAAGGCTTTGCCCTGTCACATGCTCCAAGCATCTACCAGGCTCTGGAGGGAAACCTTCCTCTGTGCTGGCAGTCAAATGAGCACAGTTTTCTGAAGGACTTTGTTCTCTGTACCCCTGGAACTAGTGGAGGCAGATTAGCAAGGTTTGTTTTCTTTTGAAAGTTTTATATTTCTTGTGCTTTTTAACAAAAGATTTTTTTCTTTTTCCTCATTCAAGTGTTAGATCATGCTAAATCTGGAGTAAAGTTTTCTTTTTTTCTCTCTGTTCTGTGACTGCCATATAGCTTCTGACATAAATATGCCCCCCCCCCCCCCATATCTGTTGATGGTTGATGTACGAGGGGCATACCGAAAGCTATGAGAAAAATTTTTTTTTAAATCAAAAGTTATAGATTGAAAAATATAAAATGTATCACCTTAAACTGCATCCTTTGCACTTCATGTAGAGATCATATGACATCACCATCATGTGTCATGTGACCATGTGGAGTAGAAACAAAATGGCAGGTGCTGAAGTTTTGTTTCATTAGCTTGCGATTATTGAGTTCCTCATTAAAGAGGAAATCCCCACTGCTGAAATTCACCAGACTTCAACTTGCTTATGGAGATGTGTCTGTGGGTGTTAGCAGTGGTAGAAGTTGGGTGAAACATTTCAAAGATGGAAATACGAGCATCCAAGATATGCCTCGCAGCGGTCGCCCTCAAACTGTCTCCACTGAACGCAATGTGGAAAGAGTTGACAACATCATTAAACAAGACAGACGTGTCACAGTATCTGAATAGCTGTAAATCTTGGAACAGGACACAATGCAGTGCAGAAAATGGTTGAAACCCTAGGCTATAGAAAAGTTTGTGCCTGCTGGGTCCCACATTTGTTGACTGAAGATCACAGAGCTGTGAGAAAAACTCTGCTTGCCAGACAACTGAGGAAATTCAGAAAATAGGTTAGGAAATTCTTCCACACCCTGCCTCCAGCCCCGACCTGGCACCCAGTGATTACCATCTTTTCGGTTTTGTGAAAGAACAGGTGCAAGGCCATCACTACAACATGGAAGAGAACGTCCAGAAAGCAGTGCATCTGTGCCTTCAGTCAGCTGGAACGGAATTCTACTGGGAGGGTATTTTCAAACTTTGCAGAGTGATGGGAAAAATGTGTGCAGATAAATGGAGATTATGTTGAAAAGTGAAGAAAAGGAAGCAGTTTAAGGTGATACATTTATATTTTCTCTATCTATAAATTCTGATTTTTTAAAAAAATTTTTGCTCACAACTTTTGATATGACCCTTGTAATTCTGCATAACCTCAACACTTACCATTTATGTTATGATGCTTTAATTCCACTCCCGCAGGGTCTTTCATTTGTGTAGCATATTTAGAGATGCTAACTCAGCAGTCTGCAAAGTCCAGCAACTGGATCAGATAGGACAGTATGATATAATAGTTGGTGGAATGGGTCAGGTATCATTGTTCATACGTAAGACATTCTGTTATTCTGTGGTAATGCTTCATTTCTTCATTGCATTAAATTTCATTATAGTTTGAAGTACTAAGGATGCCACAGGGTAGGAGTCATGATCATTGATGCCCATTAGCATGGGACCCAGTAATTCCAGATGTACAGTCTTCTGATGAACAGGAACATTACTTTCAAAGATCTTGAGATATAAACCCTTCTGACCTGATTTAGATGTGCCATCCTGTGTACTTTAGACATGTTTAGAATATTTGTACTTTGACCTATGCAAGGACACAGCATCATTTGAGAAGGAAGTGAGGACATAACTTGAAGTTAGAAGATGCAGCTGTAAGAAACTGGACTTTGCTGCTACTGTGGCAGATTATGCAAATCTCACATTGGTATAGGTCTTCCATGAGAGGAGTTGTTCAGCAAAATGATGCTCAGCAAAACCCACAGCTTATGTCTGCCTGCTTCATAACTGTCTTCTTAGACAAAAAAAATAAAGTGCCAGTACTTTGATCTGAGGTCTATTCCCACATTCATTATTTTTTTAAACAGTTTGTGCATTTAGTATTCATTTGTTAGATGGTTTTAGTTTTGGTTTATATAGATTATTTATAAAAGAGTTCTTTTGTTTGTACTAGATGGCTTCAGCCAGACTCCTACTTAGACCCCAAACAGTGTGAGATCGAGTGCAGCAGGGATGAGCTGAAATGTAGCTGGCCTGCTGTGGTTACTGTATACACTAAAGACCAGTATGGAAATCTGGTCAATGTTCCAAATCTGAAGGTATGGTCTAAATGATACATAAGCTCTGAGGTATCTTCGTTATAAAAGATAATTATTGAGAAAATGAATGAATGATTTTAATTGATCATAGAATTTCATAAATATTTGTGGAATATTATGGGGGGGAGGGGAGTGTGTGGAATCATTTTGTCCCCAGATCTTAAAAAAAGAATAATAAATAATGTTTCCATTTAACTCTTGTGGTGCAAAAATATAAAATTGATTGGGTAAGATGTTCTGTACATTTATGTAGTAAACTTATATCACTATTTTATATTTCACGCAGATTGAAGTCCGAGCACTGCCCATTGACCAGCAGGACATGGGAGATGACCTGAAGAAAATGCGCAAAATGAGCAGCCGAGCCAGTGAAGCGTTTGACATGAGTTTTGGTGGCCACCCAGCTCCAGTGTTGGACACTCCGTATGAGCCAACCCTGAAGGAGAAGGATATGTTTCATGCCATCACCATGATGAAGGTCTGTGGGCAAGAATGTTGGTAGTCTTTTTTAATAGTGATACGCTAGCAGCCACCCTTGCATATTTTTGGAAGATGAGTGTTGTGGAGGCTGTGATGAAGCTGGTATTGGTGGGGTGAAGGTAGATAAAGATATGTGCTTTAGTTTTCCATTACACTAGGATAGAAGAAGAAGAATATGAACAAAAAACAAAAAATGACGGTAACTGGTAATAAGATGAGCATGTAGAAAGATCGCTTTCTGCTCAACTTTCGCGCTAGAAGGATTTATAACTATTTTTTTAAAGTTCTATATGTACACCTGTTCTTGTTTCCAACTCTCTTTTCCTGTATTTTTCTGTCTTATTGTAAAATCCTGTCTTACATTTCCCTTGAAGCTAGACTGTTGTAGATTTTTCATTATTTTCATATGCTAGTTTCTTCTCAGACTTTTTTTTTAATTCAGAGAAGGAACACTGAAATTGTTCTTAAACACTACATATGTGTGGCTGCTTTAGTCTCATTTATTTCTTTATTTTCAGTTACATACATTCACTTTTCTTTTTTTCCCCATCTTCTTCTTTCTGTACTTCAGAATTTATATTTCTTGGAGAATGTGCATGACTGCTGTCTCCTGTAAGGTAATTGTCATTGATTTATTTAGTCTAATACCATTTTAGTTCTTGTGAACTCTGCTGGTCATCATATACAGAAACAATCAAGTACGCTGCTTCTCATCCATAGATAGGCCTTCCAGAAGGTTCTAAAATGCAACTTGGGCATTTGTTATCGTCCTGAAAATACTGTTTCTGAAGTCAAGACTAAAATTTAATTTGACCATTTGTTTTATTTTCTGTCCTACCAGGCATATGAAAACTACTCCTTTGAAGAACTTCGTCTGGCATCCCCAGCAATTCCGAGGCCCAGTGAGAACATGCTGGTATGGGGCAACAAAGATGGCACCTACACGGCAAACTGGACACCTGGCTCTGTCGGATTCTATAACATTGTCATCATCATAGATGGAGTGCAAGCAGGTATGACAGATTGTTTGGTCATCTCTTTAATGGTCACTGACCTTGGAAGTACATGAATCTAGTGAACTGCCTCACATGCAAAGGCAATGGACATGTTCATTGTCAATTGAGCTAAAAAAAAAAAATTGATACCTGACACAATGTGTTATGGAAAAAAAAAGTTCTTTGAAACTGAAGAATGTCTGTGTGCAAGGTGAAATGCATCATATTTCACTCAAGACATAGCTGTTGGTTCATGAAAGATGTAAATAGATGTTAAAGTGAATATAAGTTATGTGCATGTGGGAGCACAGTTGAGTTGTGAGTGAGAATAGATAATTACAGGAAACAAAATCGTCCAGATGTATAAGACTTAAATGCATTATTGGTCACTGTGTAATTATATGTGACAGATGCTGCTGTCAACATTTGTATATAGATTTCTATACTAACTGTGTCATAAATTATGTGCGGTAAGCCACAAATATGTACAGAGTGCATTTTTGGTAAAAAAAATAAATGCTTGCAGAAATCGTAAGCAAAAGAGCTACATTTTGGAATAAAGATACAACATATACCCCAAAAGTTATAAGCACAAAAACCAAGTTAAGACTATTCAATTGAAATGTAATATCCACCCTCATTTATGCATGCGAAAGCTGGAAAACAACTAAAGAAATAGAAAAGAAATTAGACTCTTTTGAAAACAAATGCCTAAGGAAAATACTCGGCATCAAGTGGAATGAATTCAAGAACAGTGCAGAGATAAGACAGATGACTGAACAACAACCAGTCTCATAGGTGATCAGGAAAAGGAGATGGACATATGTTGGTCACTTGATGAGAAGAAATGATCAGAGAATCCCAAAACAAGCTATCAAGTGGAACACAACAGGCCAAAGAAAAAGAGGCAGACCACGTGAAACTCTGAAGAGGACATTATTAAGAGAGGCCAAATTAACAGGCATAAAATCCTTTGATGAGGTTGAAAGACTCGCCGAAGACAGGAAAAACTGACGAACTACTTTGCGAGCCCTGTGTGACATTTAACTGCACAGGAAGGATATAAGATAAGATATACCCCAAACTGCCAGTAAAAGCAAATGAAGTCCTCATGAGAAGTTAAATAATGAGGAAAGAAAAAAACTAATTAAAATATGAGGAAAATATGCCAAAATTCTTTGGACGTGTCGTAAAAAGACAACAGGTAGAGTCAGACAGTCACTAGAAAACTCAAGGCAAAAAAAAAAAAGAAATTGAAGGAGATCAAAAGAGAAATAATCTAATTGGGGCTGATCAAATAACACATAAGAAGAAAGGCAACCAATCTCCAAGGGCCAAACAGAATGGAGAACTGTGGTCATCTGCAACTGGTGCAGCACCTACTGAATAAATGAACATTTCTGGTAACACAAAATCTTAATATTAAGTTGTTTTTTTTGCTTTAGTTTTAACGGGAAAAAAAAAAATTATGGTTCTGCATTGCAGGTGATGGCATCAAGGTTGAAGTTAAGGAACCACCCCAGGGGGCTCCACCACCAACTGTAGTGAAAAAGTCACAGCCAGCAAGAGTAAGAGCTTTCAGCTTTGTTTTTTTTTAAACCCATTTCATAGTCAGTAGTTTTTTTTTATTATAGTGTATGTAAACTGGTTGCTGTATGCAAACAGCAGTATTAGGCTCGTTCATTCATTTGCCTGGCCCTTGCGGAACTTTGACTCCCTAACAGCACTCCTTTGGGCCTCTCGGTTGTGAGCAAGATGGCCTGCTGCTGATGCATCCAATATTAGGCTAAATAGAACAAATATCGAAGAAAGTCAGTGGTCATGCATCTCTGGGAAGGTCCCAAATGGTTTTTTTTCTAGAACAGTCTTGGGATGGACACACTAAGGTAGAGGGATGAGAGATAGACTAGAAGAAAACAGTTGGAAGTCAAGATGGATAAGACATGAAGCTAGGATGGATAAGACATGAAGCTAGGATGGATAAGACATGAAGCTAGGACACATTAAAATGGCTTGCTGCAGAGTTTAAGTAGTGAGAAGAATTTGTTGTCTGCAAGGACATATTAGGTGTATTACTTTTTGGCTGTTTTGTTTATCAGCATCTAAGAACATGGATGGATGGATTTAAATAAGACATTTGTTAGAATTTATTGTACTGTATAAGAAAGACAGCATGAGCAAAGGGAAAAAAAAAAGATTTGTTGAAGTCTGTGGATAAAAAGATGCTGGATATAGTCCCAGCATTCTAGTACACTATGCTGCCAGCTGTCTCAGGTAGAAATACACACTTGAAAAACAGTGTAACACTAGGCAAAACATCCATGAAAGATTGGTCTTGTTTTGAGGATGTGGTATTCTGCAGTGGCTGACAAGGCTTCCACTGCCTCATGTTTTAAATCCAGTAAAAATAAATGAAGATAGTTGATGTTTGAATGCAAAACTAAACTTATTTTCTGCTACCTTAACATAGAAACCATCAGTCGTCACCAAAAGAACATGACTAAGTGAGAGTTGAAAAAAAGACAAACTTAGAATAAGGGAAACCTGAAAATAAATAGTGGTTTGTTTTTTTTCAGCACAGATCCCAAAGAGGGAAATTTCAGTCTTATACACCATGAAGAACAGAGGAATAGTTGAAGAACACACAACAATTAGCTTTGTTGTCTTCTTTTCTTAATATCAGAAAACTCTGGAGAAGTAATTGATTAGTAAAAACTACTAAGTGAAGTACTTGATACGTATGCATGTTTTTTTAGGTTGTTTTTTTCTTGCTGTTACTAGAAACTGGAAAAAACTATTGCCAGTCCTGGGGTGTTGCTTCATTACACTCAGGGCATGTCCATTTGTGTTCAGCTTTTGACATCAGAATGTCCATCAGTGTTGGGTTAGGCCTTTTCATGCTATTAATTTATGCCATAGTACCAAAAAAATAAAAGTGATTCATATCCACAGCTTCGCAAGTTTGTTGCCAAGTACAGTGCAGGTCTGAGGGTTCGAATCAGCCCAACACTCCAGAGTGAGCAGATTGGAGTTGTTCCCCCTAACTGTGTTATTTCATTTGTGGATGAGGTAATTTTGTTCTGTACAGTGATTGTTTTGTTTTTTTTTAAACTTTAGACACACTTTATACTGAGATAGATAGTTTCATTTTTTTTTTTTTTTACTTTAGACACATTTTAGATAGAAATAATTTCATTTTTTACTTTAGACATATTTTTTTTGTAAAAATAAACAATTTCTCTTAGCACATACAGTAGGTATTCATTTTATATGGAACATTTGTTTGCACAGATATATAAGCATTATGATTTTTTTTTTTTCATTTTTTGGTGCAAAATGTTATACATTTACAGCAAAGTTAAAATAATTCTGTATGTAAGTGCAGTATCATGTATTCCCTCAACAGTTATGTATGCAGAATAGTTTAATGACATTTGAAACATTAATGTGCGTGTATTGAGTGAGTTAAGTTTCAGCTCAGCAGAATGTGCATAATAATAGTAGATTCTGTTTTATTTTTCCATATATTGACCTTCTAGTGGGCCATACTTCCATATTCATGGTAGTGGTTTTTTGCTTGAATGTCTTATTTTTCATTTAATACACTGACAGCTGTGAGCACTGTGTTCTGTAATGAGTTTGCTGAGGAGATGGATATTTCTCCATTTTCATAGGCAATTTTTACTGTGCATATATTTAGATGCTCATTTATCTTGCATCTTACCTGTGCCGTTAAACGTCACATAGGGCTCGCATAGTTGTTTGCCAAGTTTTCCTGTTCTCGGCGAGTCTTTAAACTTCATCAAGGGATGTTATGCCCACGAAACTGGCTTCTCTTAACAATGTCCTCTTTAGAGTTTCACGTGGTCGACCTCTTTTTCTTCTGCCTGTTGGACTCCACTTGATAGCTTGTTTTTATATTCTCTGATTGTTTGTTCTCATCACATGGCTTACATATGTCCATCTTCTTTTTCTGATCACCCATGAGACAGGTTGTTGTTTGCTCATCAGTCTTATCTCTGTGTTGTTCTTGAATTCATTCCACTTTATACCAATTATTTTCCTTAGGCATTTGTTTTCAAAAGAGTCTAATTTCTTGTCTGTTTCTTAGTTGATTTCCAGCTTTCACATGCATAAATGAGGGTAGATATCACATTTGAATTTATACAACTAGTTTAATTGTTATGTAAGTTAGCCAGAATGCAGCATGTTCCCTTGATCTCAAGCATCACATTATTATTGACTCTGCTATGCTTGAGCTCCATATCAGTGTTTCTCAGCTAGGGTTTCATGGTCCCCAGGTTTCTGCAAAAATTGCTGTAAGAGTTCCGCAAGAGATTGTGATTTTAAAAAAATGTTTATAAATAGATGCAGAAAATATTGTAGTGTTTTTTTTGGTGCTCAAGAGAACATTGACAGTTATAAATGGATTATGATTATCTAATTTAATGTATCAGTTGTAGATATATATATTCAGGGTTTCCATGAGACCTGAAAGGGTTCTACAAAGGTAAAAATGTTGAGATAAGGCTGGTATACATATTCCAGTTTCTTAGTTTTGCTGACTAATGATGTGAAATATCCACATATCAGGATAAAATTATTTTTCTTGTTCCCAGACCACTAATGACGATGGAATGTGGCTGCGATTGTCCCGCTTCTCTCTTGCCGAATACTGCTCCCCCGACGAAGGTGGCAACACCCGTGTGGAAGGATGGTGCCTTCAGTACAACCAGCACTTAGGGAAAACACTTCTGGTGCCAGTGGAAACCACCAAACCCCAGCCCAGTCATCGCAGTCCCAGGCATGTCGCAGCTGGAGCAGCAGCAGCAGCAGCAGCAGCAGGAGCAGAGGGAGGTAGGAGAGATAGAAGAAGTAGTGGTCAGTCAGGGGCAGGATTGTTCATGGGAGCTCCTGTTGCAAGCAAAGGTGAGACTTTCTTCTTGAAACTGGTCATGGGTTTCCCCAGTGCTCATATGTTGAAGTTTAATGTTAAGCGTACAGAACTGGATAATTTGTTTAATAATGATGTATGTAATTTGAAATAAATATAATTTATTACTTTTGTAGTGTTAAAATGTAGCATTTTAATGTACTGATGTTTTTTAAAAATTGTTCTAAAGGTCCAGGCACCTACAAAGTGATAAAGTGTGGGGCATCAGGGCACAATATTAGAGCCAGACCTAGCCTGAAAGCATCACCAATTGGAATGATTACCAAAGGGAAGAAGATAAAAGCTGTAGAAGATGTAAGTAGCTTGATCCCAGATGAGAACAGCAAAACTTACTATTGAAGAACTAGCATTAAGTTATAATAAAAGAAAAAGGACTGAATTAGAGTGGATGAAAACAAAACAAAAAAATTAACAACCAAAATGTGTGACTGATTTAGAAACCCTTTTTAAACTTGGAATTTTCGCACAAAAAAATAAAGGTAACAAATTTGCCTATTTTCATAGAATGCAGTGCATTGAGATCTCTACCATATTTTATCTGAAGCAAGCATTGCTTAGCTCGCACTGCTGTGTAAACAGTTACCATTTGTATAGTGAAACATGGCTTTTGATTAACAATTCAGAGTCACAGAGTTCTGTTGAATTTCAGAACAGCAGAAGGCTTTTGCTCCACATGGGGTAGAAAAGATGTGAGTACATATCTCTATCAGGAAGCTGTAGAGATTTATTTTTAACCGACCTTTTGGTTTTTGTTTTCTTTCTCCCTGTCTCAGTACAAAACATTACATGTTGTACTCACATTTGTTCACAGACTATCAATGGCGATGGAGTCTGGATTCGACTGTCTGATGAATCAGCCCACAAATACTGCCACTCATCCTTGGCATCAGAAGCTTGGTCACTTGTAACTGGAATGGACAAGGTCCAGTACATGCAGCATGAGTCTGAGTTCCCTTTTGGCAGCCAAGAGCAAGATCCCTTTGCCTTCAGGAGTTTGCCTCCCCAGCAAGGCTTCCAGTTTGCCATGAGAGCAACGCAGTATGCCAGTGCTTTTCCTGGGTTTTTCCCACCCGAGGAAGGTTTGTGTGCTTTTTAACTTGCTCATTCTTCCAATGCTTTTCCTGGATTTTTGCCCATCTGTACTCTTAGCAAAATTTAAAAATTTTAAATTTAACAATCTATCAAGTGGAACACAACAGGCCGAAGAAAAAAGAGGCTGGCGACGTGAAACTCTAAAGAGGACATTGTTAAGAGAGACCAGTTCAGTGAGCTTAACATCCCTTGATGAGGTTGAAAAACTAGCTGAGGACAGGAAATCTTGGTGAACTACCATGTGGGCCCTATGTGACTTTTAGCAGCACAGGAAGGATGTAAGATGTAAGACTCTTAACTTGCTACTTCTTTGATCTGCTTAGAATTGTGAACTTGTGTTGTTGCATCAAATGCAGCTGATGATCTTGAAGTTCAAGCATTATGTAAGATGGGGAGTGGTTTATAATGACATGTTTGAAGTATCAGAAAATTGACCCCTAAGAAATAGAGCTTTGTGATAGAATTGAGCTCCATGGAGGCCAAGACAAGTCTTAAAACATGTTGAGCAATGCATTGGAAGTCCACAGACATGAAAAGGTTGTGAACTTTTCATCTATATGACTGGGTCTTAGGGAGGTCCTGTGCCTCCATTCCCAGAAGTGTTCTGCACTTTGGCAAGTACATGGCAAGACTCTATAGAGATTATTTCCAGTCTTCTTCTTCTGTGTTCGAGGTTGTTGGTCATTTCAGATCCTGATCCCTGTCGACATGGTAAAGCCCACAGTCCTCTCCAGATCCTGATAGAAGCCCCAAAGCTTTTGCCCCAAGCTTGTGTCCTCTGGCCATGTCTCACACCTCAGGTCTGCATGGTTTGGGCACTCTTGTAGGATATGTTCTGGAGTCTGGACTCCACTGCCAGATGGACACTCATCTGGTTTCCAGCCACATTAGAGAGTTCCATGACTTTCATCAAGTGTAGGTCTTCAGCACTGTATAGTTACAACAAAATGTTGTTAGATAAACAGAATGCTATTATATGTCCCCCCATCCCTCCTCCACCCACAGAAGTTTCTTGGTCCTTGATTGTCAGTCATATTTTTGTGTCATTTCATTATAAAACACATTGTACATTTATACAGAAAAAGTAGAAATTGTGCATGTCTGTGTACTTCTTTATCCCAGCTTTCACCAGAAGCAAGAGTATGCCATCATCTGCCTTCAGTTTTGGAGGAGTAACAGGTAAGATCATATTTTTATTTGTGGCTTCTTTCATCTTCTTGGCTTATCACATTCAGCCAGTGATCTCATCTTTCTTAGCTATGGCTTTTTGATAAAGGGTTAAAATGACCTTATAACTGTGCTGCTGTCTATCATGTTGTATTGCCAGTCCTGTTTTATTTTGAGAATAGATACTTTTCTATAGTAAGTGTTACTTCAGAGAAATAACATATTTTATATATAATTCATAATCCGAAACTCTCGTTTCTTACCATGAAAGTGTGGGGAAAATATTAAAATGATATTTCTACCTCCTGTGGATCTTTACTACATGGGACTTTCTTCCTCTCATGTAACTTTACAAGAGATGAAGGGAGAGAATTGAGACACCATATTAACTTTACTAGAGGTGAAGGGAGAGAATCAAGACAACAAGTGAAAACCGCAATTTTATGTTTTATGAACACTTTGATTAGTAGGAGAATGCCTTACCACCAAGATACTTACACATGTTTCATTGGTAATGATAGTGATAACATTCTAGTTACAAAAAAAAATGACTAGCACTTGTCATATATTACAGTAATACATCATAATTAAATGCTGGAGTATTGTGTGATTTTTGTGTAACACAGTTGTAAAAAAGTATTAAAATATTTAATAGGTTTCCAGCCAAAAGTACCACTGCCAAGATTTGGTGAACCTCCCACTGAGGGAGAATGCTCTGCTGGGAACTTTCCTACACCGCCTTCCTTGAGTGTGGCAAACTACAATGACATTGATGATGAAGACGAGAGCTATGAGGAGGCAATGCTTGCTGACAGATTGCTACGGGCACGACAGAGGTAATGATGCTGATGCTTTGCTTAAGCTGTTATGATGCTTCATATCAGAATGCAGCACTGAAACGGGGGAGGAGGGAAGGGGGGAATGTGTATGTCTACTTCTCACTGCTAGATGTATGTCAACATGTCACTCAAGTTCTTGCAGCATGCTCCTCCCCTTTAATCAGTGAGGCCACCCACATTCTATTCCTTTTCTAATTGTGCAGGTCATGTGCCTTGAATCCATGTGATGACCTTAACTCCACGGTACGATTTGCGCAGTCTGAGGTGACAAGCACGTGACAAAAAAAAACAACAATAACCCAGAAGTCTGCATTTTGCACAGAAGCAAAAGTCTCCCATTCTGAATAATGACAAGCTAGTTATACTCGAAATGTCACTAAATGAGTATGCAACACCAGTCTCAATAGTCCCTTGCTTAAGCATCACTTTTCGTTTATGCTGTAACCTATTAAAAATGACAGGTCAAACTATAAATTTAACTATATATATATATATATATAAAACTATAAATTTATACAAGACTATGTGCTTTTCCAAATGTAAAAAAGACCCTGGGACCCACCCAGCCTCTAAAAATGAATACCAGAGAAATCTGGGATGGTAATGTGGTCAGACATGATACTGACCACATCAGTTTCATGTATTGAAGGCCTTGGAAATATGGGCCTAGCTCTGTCTCCGGTGAGTCTTAATGGCATGGAAACTGGGATTTTTAAATTTACCTATTCCAAATATAAACATTTAAGAACAAAAAAAATTCCTGTCCAAGATTGAACTTGTCGCTTTTCGTTCACTGTCTGCACACTTTACTAATGCTTCATGCAGCTCATTTTAGTTTTGTATTTATGTACATAACAATTTGTACAGAGCTTCATATGTACAGACAGAGCTCACTCTTTCTCAAGTTTGTTTTGTCAGCATTTTCTGCCATTTGGCTTTCAGATCAGGCTCAAGTCCAAACCCTTTCATGTCAGTCCCTCCGCTACCAGCCCACCAGGTCAGTGGCCCCCAGAGGACCCTCTCTCTCCGCAAGGTGTCTGATCCAGGAATAGCTCGGCTTACCCTGCAAGACAACAAAGACATTCCTCCTGAACTTCAGGGGATGCCAGTGAATGAACTTGTGAAGGCTTTTGGTGAGTGTGCCTCTTATTTCTTGTCCTTGACCATACACAGGAAGATAATCATTTGTAATGCACCATACAGCACCAGTGTGTTACAGAAAACAGATTGTTGCCTGCCCATCACGAGTGGGAAAGATGTGTGTGATAATGGAGCCTGCTAAAATGCATGACTTTTAAGTGGAATTACCCACTGGATTTTTAAAAAAATAATTCAAAGAAAAAAAAAACTTTATGCAAAATCTGAATTGTTTATTTTAAAAAATTGATTAAAATTTTTAATAAAGTACTTATAAATTGCACGTATTGGTTGAGCTGCTTTGCTTATTTTACATATAATACATCATTAGTGTAACTCGGCATTCCTAGAGAAGCTGTTTCTGTCTAATTTCTTTACCATGATAAGATAAGCAATGAGAAATAATGACACCAGATTAAATCTGAGCAAAAAGACAGCTCGACAGATAAACATGAGCTGTCCGGTGGTGTACAAATCATGTTTTGGAGAAAATTTTTTAATGACATTCCAATCATAGTAGTTTTTTTTCTTTGGTTTTGATTTAATAAGTTTATGAAATCAAATATTATTTTCATTTCTAAATATTGGTTTAGTAGTTTTGTAAGCAGAGACAGAGGAAATTAGAATATCATCATTGATTTATTTCTATCAGCTTTATTGCTTTAATATATATATACAAAAAAAAAAAGTTTTGAGATTTCTTGTTGTACTTGTTATTTTTGTAAGAATTAGCGGCTGTTTGTCAAATGGAATAGAGAAAGACTGGGTTGTTTCACTGGATGGGAAGATAAGACTTCAAGAATACAAAAGGGCATCAAATTATAGTGTTAGATAGCATGAGAATGTGTTCTTGGGTTAAATTACAGATCTGATAAAATGGCCATAGACTAATTTATAAACACAAGAAACTGGACGGGGTCTGAATTACAAACCTATAAACATGGTCAGAAGGTACATTGCAAATTTGAGAAAATAGCCAGTGGATACATTTTAAATATGAAAAATTGACCTGGGACTAATATATCAACATTACTTTATGGTCAGAAGCTAAATTTACAAAGATGAAAAAATGGTCATTATAAAATTGAGAAATTGGAAATGGAGTAAATTACAAACATGAGAAATTTTTCATTGACTAAATTGCAAACCAGTGCAGTGGTAAGGGACCAAAATACAGACATGAGAACTAAATTACAAGCACAAGGAAAAAAACAGTACAGGGCTAAACTGTTAATGGCACTGAAGATAGTTAAAGTAAGAAAGAATAACTCATTGATAGCCTCAGATAAAGAAATGGCTCATATTAGAGATCGGTATAAATTCTTGTAACACAAATCTATATTACATGCTCATTTGTTTGACATTCGGCCTTCTGCTTGTCCATGGATTTTGGTGGGTATGGTAAATTATGATTGAAAAAAAAAAAAAATGTCAATATTTCTTCATGTTATCTGTGTATTGTTCTGTGCATGTACGTGTACGTGTATGGGTGTCTGTAGACCAAGCAAAAGTTAACAAAGCAGCAAATCGTTCAGCTTACATCTACTGCGATGATGATGTTGTAGCTTGCCCTACTTTTACCGCCCTGGGCCTCAAGTTATGTTACCCAGCAATCAACCCTAGAAAGCTTGCACGGCTCGTAGGTGAGGACGTCGATGATCCCCACTGTCCGTCATCTTTTTCTAATGGAAAATATTTAAAGTTTACTTAAGAAAAAAAAAAAGCATTATTTTGGCATATTTTCTTCATCAGATATCATATTGGGATGATGAAAATGGATAATGAATAGATGAGTAATAATTAAAAAGATCATCATCATCATCAGGTGCCATGCCGACTGACGTTGGCTATTATGCTCCTTCAGAGTACACGATCCTTCATGCAGGCCATCAGCTCAGTTGGTGATCTCCAAAAAGATAAGAGCTAAAAAAAAAACAGGATAGTTTCAATATTCTGTGAGAGATAAGAGAAATGATGACTGCAGTAAAACTGGTTCTAGTAATGAATGTAGATGGAGGGAATGATTCAGTTTTACAAAAACATAGAGTGGTTAAAGTGGCCAGAAACTTGAATAGTAGAAAGAAAGATGAGCACACACAAATTAAAACAGATAGAAGGGATGGCGACTGCAGTAAAACTGGTTCTAATAATAAAGATAGATATAGGTGTATGGTGCAGTTGTACAAGGTGGCAGAGGGAGTGAGTAAAGTGAGAAAATAATGAATAGAAAGTATGAGAGTGAGATGAGAATGTATAAATGAAAAATATGCAACATCCGATATTTTAGCATGAGCCTTTTTCAAGGATTACATACACAAACGAGACAAAAACGTATAACTGGACAAAAAAACTTATCTTAATGTGGCATCCTCCAGAAGTAGGAAACACAGAGAAGTGCATGTCCACTAGACGAGGCATAGAGACTACGTGGGGCCACACAAAGGATAAACCAATAGACCCAATCGTAAAGAAGAGGTGGAGAGAGGTGTCCTTGGGGGGGGGGGGGGGAAGCTGTAGAAACATGGATAGCCGCTAGAGGAGAAGGTGTCAGAAGGGGGCGAGAGGGAAAGGCTGTAGAAACATGATAGCTGCTAGAGGAGAAAGTGTCGCCACCTTCTCTTCTTCTCTGGTGACCTATAGGTGTATAAGGTCTTGTCCTATTCACCAGTTTCACATTTTCTCCCTGCAGGTGTTTATGTTCTTCATTCATTGTCTCTCCGCTCCCCCTCCCCCCGACACCTTCTCCTCTAGTGGCTATCATGTTTATACAGCCTTCCCCCCCCAATACCTCCTCTAGTGGCTATCATGTTTCTACAGCCTTTCCCTCCCCCCCGACACCTTCTTCTCTAGTGGCTATCATGTTTCTACAGCCTTTCCCTCCCCCCCGACACCTTCTTCTCTAGTGGCTATCATGTTTCTACAGCCTTTCCCTCCCCCCCGACACCTTCTTCTCTAGTGGCTATCATGTTTCTACAGCCTTTCCCTCCCCCCCCCCCGACACCTTCTCCTCTAGTGGCTATCATGTTTATACAGCCTTCCCCCCCCAATACCTCCTCTAGTGGCTATCATGTTTCTACAGCCTTTCCCTCCCCCCCGACACCTTCTTCTCTAGTGGCTATCATGTTTCTACAGCCTTTCCCTCCCCCCCGACACCTTCTTCTCTAGTGGCTATCATGTTTCTACAGCCTTTCCCTCCCCCCCGACACCTTCTTCTCTAGTGGCTATCATGTTTCTACAGCCTTTCCCTCCCCCCCCCCCCGACACCTTCTCTAGTGGCTATCATGTTTCTACAGCCTTCCCCCCCCCCCCCCGACACCTTCTCCTCTAGCGGCTATCATGTTTCTACAGCCTTTCCTTCCCCCCTCTGTTTCATTCCCTCTCTCCACCTCTTCTTTACAATTGGCTCTATCGGTTTATCCTTTGTGTGGCCCACGTGGTCTCTGTGCCTCATCTAGTGGACATGCATTTCTCTGTTTCCTACTTCTAGAGGATGCCACATTAAGATAAGTTTTCTGTTTAGTTATACGTTTTTGTCTTGTTTGTGTATGTAATCCTTGGAAAAAAGCTCATGCCAAAATATCGGATGTTGTATATTTTTCATTTATACATTCTCATCCTGCTCTCATACTTTCTATTCATTTTTTCTCAGTTTACTCATTCCCTCTGGCACCTTGTACAACTGCACCATGCACCTCTATCTACCTTTATTATACAAATGAAGAACGTACAACAATCCAATATTTTGGCAAAAGCCTTTCTCAGCCAGTCACTAGCTTTCACTTTGTTCTCCAATAAATTATGTCTATCTGGGCACATTTTGTAGCTGTCTTTCTTACATAGACCAAAAAAAAAAGACTGAGTTTATATTTTTCATCTGTTTTTCATGTTTTTATCTGTTGTGTTGTTTTTGTAAGTGATCCTTGAATAAGGTTTTTGCCAAAATATTGGATTGTTGTATGTTCTTCATTTGTATGTACTCGTTTTGCTTTCTGCCATTCTTGTTTCTGCCCACTTTCCTCACTCTTCCTATTTTTTGTTTGTTTTTGTAAGATGGAACCATACACCTCCATTACTTTCATTTCAGTACTCTTGATACTGTAAGTAAGTGAGTTGGGAGCTTCATCCAGTGAAGAGCTGCTGGGAGAGGGATGATTTTGTTCTCTTTCTTCTTTTAAAATGTGTTCATGTTTACTTTGCATAGAGAATCATCAGTCATATTATATTTTAAATGTCTGAGAAACTTTCAGTAAGGTGGGTTAGGTTGATCTCATATTTAATTGTGACTCTTTCACACTCCAGTTTGTTTTTTTTTGAGGTAGGGTGGTTAGATGAAATAACATAGGTTTTACAGTTATTGAGGAAAGATGCTGGCAATAGTTGGGACATGTGCTCTGAATGACTGACAACTCACTACCAAAAAATAGCACTAAGAAGGACACCACAGGGGAACAGAAGTAAGGGTAGACCAAAGGAGACTTGGAGAAGAACAACAGAGAGGATGTTGAGCAATAGAGGGCTCACTTGGGCAAGAGCAGGGGGAAAAAAAAGGCAAAGGACAGGTGTTTGTGGAAAACCCTTGCAGAAGCCCCATGTGTCTTGGGCACTTAAGGTTCAGAGAGAGAGAGAGAATAAATGTGTAGTCAGTTCTTTTGACAAATTATGAGAAGGTAGAAGTTAGAGAACCTGACAGCCACAGGAAAACTGAAGAGGAAAAAAGAAAGAAAGATAATGAGACCAAGAGAAAAATGTCTAAACATGCTGACCAAGTGGCACAGGAGAAGAAATATTTAGGGGTCTAATTAGGCATGTAGAGTACAGCACAAAATGAGGGAACAAGATCACCAGTACCAAAAGGGCATGACTGCTAATGCAGGAATGAGTGAAACATGCAATTAAATTTATGTTACAAGAGTTTTTAAAATACTCCTTTGTCAGAGGTTAAATTATTTCTGTATAGTTTGATGTAGTGTCATGTTGTCTCTCTCTCTCTCTCTCTATATATATATATATATATATATTTATATATATATATGCATGGATGGATGTGTTGCACTTGGTACATGCATATAGTTTCACATTCATCATATATGTGCTTATTTCATCGTTTTCTACGCGTTTCTTTTTATCATAGTGTTGTGCTGTTTTTTTGTTTCGTAGACACCAAAGATAGACATGAAATGCAACAATCAAGACTTTGAAGTTCATGGTTGTGTAGTCTGTTATTTTAAATGGAGTCTTATTTTAAAAATTAATTGCGTTTTTACAGTCGAGTTCAAGAGCTTGATATATAAAGAAAAAATCTTTGTAACTTGAATAGAAAAATATAGTTAAGGTAAAGATGAAATTCCCATTTACATGCCTTTAAGGCATATTGGGGAATACAGTGTTAGCCCATATTTTCCATGACCTGAAAATGTATGGTTATATGTGATATAGAGTAAATATAAAAATGATGCTGGCTGTTATCAGTGCTATCAGTCATACATGCAGAAACTTATTTACATGTACATACAAACCTGAAAACAGTATGGATACATACAGAACTAAAATAACATCAGTTTTGTTGAGGTTACAATAACATCTGTGGAATCAGTTGTTGTGTGATTGTTGTTTAATAATTGTTGTGTTTAGTTAGTTGTTGTATTTATTTATTAATGTATCCTGTTGATAGAACTCATTATTATGAGCTTACATCGTCTGTCATACAAACCACATTCATTGTAGCATAGTCTGTTACGAGGTCACTTTTGTGATTTATGTAGCCCCGCAGTCACATAATCTGTTGCAGAAATTACTATTGGTTTCTCAACACTGTAAGATGCATAAACCGAAATTTGTTTTAACATAACAAATCACATAAATTAATATTTAATTAGACTTTCAGACATTAGTTAATACATTTGACGGGAGAGATGTCTGGTCTTTAGTACTGAATTACAAGACAGATTTGATGGGAGAAATGTCTGGTCTTTAGTACTAAATTCCAAGATCTTATTTAAAAACCACACACACAAATTTAAATTTGTCTTAACAAATCACATAACTTAATATGTGAAAAAATGTTTGATCTGCTTGTATCTTAATGAGGCAAACCACACAAATTTATATGTATTTTTTTTTACATACCCAGACATATAAATTAATATTTTATCTTAACATAACAGACCACACAAATTTATTTCTGTTTTATTATTGTTATTTTTTTTTTTTCAATCCAATCAACTGATTTCTTAATCCTGTGTTCCTATTGTTGACTGTTGAAAATTCCTTAAAAGTAATATAGTTTTAAAGAGTTCTTTTTTTTTTTTTTTGTACATTTAAATAACATGTAATAACCATTGAGAACAGAAATGGAATTAAGAGTGCCAGGGTGTGAAAATATGTCTAGCAAACCAGGGTGTGAAAATATTATGTCTGGCAAACCTATGTGTGAAAATATTATGTCTAGCAAACCAGGATGTGAAAATATTATGTCTAGCAAACCAGGATGTGAAAATATTATATCTAGCAAATCAGGATGTGAAAATATGTCTAGCAAATCAGGATGTGAAAATATGTCTAGCAAACCAGGATGTGAAAATATTATGTCTAGCAAACCAGGATGTGAAAATATTATGTCTAGCAAACCAGGATGTGAAAATATTATGTCTAGCAAATCAGGATGTGAAAATATGTCTAGCAAACCAGGGTGTGAAAATATTATGTCTAGCAAACCAGGATGTGAAAATATTATGTCTAGCAAACCAGGATGTGAAAATATTATGTCTAGCAAACCAGGATGTGAAAATATTATGTCTAGCAAACCAGGATGTGAAAATATTATGTCTGGCAAACCTAGGTGTGAAAATATTATGTCTAGCAAACATTTTACAGAGATTAATTGATTAGTTTTTGTTTTAATCATTAGGAGAGTCAAGAGCTAATGGAAATGGGCCAACTCCACAGCCCTCTCCTCCAGGATCTCCCAAGAAAGGATCCAGAGAAGGAAGCCCCAAGTCAAGCACTGACAGAAGTAATGTCTGGTTTCTTAGTCTTTCTGCCTAGTAGACTGTCAGACATTAGTTAGTACATTTGACGGGAGAGATGTTTGCACTGAATTACAGGACACATTGGATAAGAGAGATGTCTGGTTTTTAGTACTAAATTCCAGGATACATTTAGTAAGGCAGGGATACTTAATCAGTGGGGACTTTTAGGGTTTTTTTTTGGGGGGGGGGAGGAGGGAAGGATCATAGGGGGAACTGGGATCATAGATTATAAACTGACAGACTCAGACAGTTGGAAATATACCTATTTGGATTGCACCTTTTGAGTAAAGCATTTTTGGGGGGCTGGGGGGGTTGAGAGAGAGTGAGTGAATGAGAGAGAGACATTTTAACATGTGGTGAGAATGGTGCATAAGACAAAAAAGTTTGAAACCCCTGTGATAGAGGAAACATGTAATTTTTAATTCCACACTCTAGTACACATTTGATATGAGAAGTATAGTTATTACTACATATGTTGCATTTGATAATATATTTATACATTGTGTCCTCATATGGTATTACTTAGACTGTGTTTAATTTTTGATTGATCAGAATCATCCGAGTCTTCAGCTGGAAAAGAGGAGCTGTTTAAAACTCCACCCAGTAGCCCTGTCCCCAGTAGAGCTAACAGAGCACCACTGCAGAAAGTAGACTCTTTTGACAAGTCAGATACACCCACTCCACCAGCCACGCCATTGGCAGAAAGATCAGATAGAGTGGGTGGAGCGAAGGTCAGAACAGCATCTCCTAGACCAGTTGAGAAAACAGAAGAAACACCAGACGTGAAAGTTAAGCCAACACCAGAAAGCAAAGAAGCAAAACCAAAGCCATCATCAGAAACTGACAAAGGAAAGGAACTTAAAGTGAATTTCTCACCAGATATGGATAAAGGAAAAGGGATCGCAGCTATTGCTCCCAAACCAGCTTGGTCAAAAACAGATCCTGACAACCCAGAATCAAAGGTGAAGGACACCAGTGTAACAAGTCAGCCATCAACAGCACTAAGACTGGAAGCAGTTGCAGGAAACAAGAGAGAGAGCCCTGTTGCAGTCGTTGCACCCACAGTCAAATCATCGTCAACAACTGCCATCCATGATTCATTTCCCGCTGGGGTCAATGTTGGTATTGCATCTGCTATGGCTGGAGGGTTAGCATCAGGAACCAGGACAAGATTCAGATCACCCCCATACAGAGATGACAGGTACATGTGATGTTCTTCTTTCGCTTCATTCAGCACCATCATCATTAGTTCATCTTTATAGTTCCACAGTATTTCATCTTTTTAGCATTTATTCTGTCTCTTTATTTCCCCCCCAGAAAGCTTTTATGGAAATGTTGGATGATTTTTTTTTTCTTTCATTTTATTACGTTGTCTCTTTTCTTATCTTTCTGTAAAACTGCACCACATACACTCATTCATCATCATCATCATCAGTCCTCTGCACTCCCAATGGAGCATAAAGTGTCAACATATGTTCTCCAGCCAATCCAGTCTTGAGCAAGTCAGGATACCTCAAACCATGCCTTTCCCACTTCCTTTAGTTCATCCTGTATTGTGCATCTTAATGTTCCCAATGCCCCACCCTACACTCATTTATGCTGCATGTTACAGCATTGGTTTAACCACAGTCATTATTCTGCTCATTTCTCAGCCATCAAGTGTACAGATGAGTTTCATTATGATGATAAATTCTGAGCAATTTTTGCCTCCTGTAATTTTAAAATTTAAAAAAAAAACAAAAAAAAAACACTCAGATTTTTAACAGTGATCCATATTTGGAAATTCAGTTGAAATTTGGATTAATGAAACCTGAGGTGAAGAGACATTTTTTTCTTTTCTCTTCACCTTCTGTGGGCTCTGGCAAGATCTCAAAATTTATGGGACTCTGTTTTAAGACGCCATCCATTTTCATATTTCAGGTTTACATTATAATAATTACTTTTTTTTTTCTTAAAAATTATTTATTATAATAACTAGCTGATTACCTGGCATTGCCTGAGTATTTATTTATCCCAATCACCTATTAGACAGGAAAAGGAATGAATTCTATCTATGGTGTAAAATCGAAGTAATTTTATCTACAGGTATTTACAAGTATAAGTACAGTATACAAATTACAGAATAAAGTCTTTTACAGATTCACTATAATATTAATTTAACTCAAAATTTGATTATAAACAACATTTTTAGTTTCACCTCCAAAAGCAAGAATAAATAAATTCTTGGGTGAGCAAGCAACATAAAGTTGTTTGTGGGAGAAACATGGCGATCTCAAATCCACTCTGCAGTACTTAATAGACTGCCCCTGTGACTTGTTGATCATGATTGAGAATGCAGATCTCACTGGAAATTGCAATTTCTTAAAGTTAAAAGGGAGATCTGTCGGAATGAGTAGTATCTGTGGGATAAAAACTGTTTCACTCTCTCACTTTCCTGTTGCTTCAATTACTTTGCCTAGCTTCTTCTTCACGCACAGCCTTGTGCCATTGCAAAGCTTTGGATAGGGGGTTGAGGTTCCGTAGTAAAATAATTGGAGATCCGATTTTAAGTAAAAGATGATGTGGTGACAATCCAGCTGAATTAAGTGAGCTTAGGAACTCTGGTAGTAAATTGAAAACCTCATCGGCATATACCATGGTATCATTCAGTGACTATGCCTGGTAACATGGCAAGTAATTGATTGTTTATTTCATAGACATCTTCATTTTTAGCAGCAAGACTGGCCCTCTCTCACAATCATTTTGGACATTTTAATGTCTATGGGGGCTGAACTTGGACTTAAATGGCATAGAGAGTGTCACTATTCAATCTCAGCAACCCCATTCGTGTTCCACCTCATTTTCTTCAGCCTTTTGTGTTCCACTTGATAGCTCGTTTTCAGATTCTCTGGTTGTTTCTTCTCAGCACATGACCAGCATATGTCCATCTTATTTTTCTGATCACCCATGAGACAGGTTGTTGTTTTCTTATCTGCCTTATCTCTGCATTGTTCTTGAATTCGTTCCACTTTGTACAGAGTATTTTCCTTAGGCATTTGTTTTCAAAAGAGTCCAATTTCTTTAGTTGTTTTCTAGCTTTCACATGCATAAATGAGGGTGGATATTACATTTGAAATGAATAATCCTAGCTTGGTTTTTGTGCTTATAAAGACTTTTGAGTGCCATATGTTCTTAAGATTCTTGAAGGTCAATGCTGCTTTTGCAATTCTAATTCTAACTTCCTTTTTGGTGTCACCATCCTGGTTCATATAGCTGCTGAGGTATCCAAAGTGGTTTTCTTCTTCAACAGCTGCTTCTTCTACATATATTTTTCCTTCTTGATTAATGGGAAGTTTCATTATTTTTGTTTTTTCCTTGTTAATTTCAAGTCTTATTCTGCTGGCCAGTGAAGAATCTGTTATTTCTTGCATGGAATTCACATTGTCACTGATAAGAGTTATGTCCGCTGCAAAATCAAGATCTTCTAGTTGGGTCCTATGTACCCAATTAGTGCCCGTTGCCAAAAAGCAAGGGAGATAGTATACATCCTTGTTTCACACCTGTTTCAGTCTGGAACCATTCGCTCATTCTTTCTTCTGTGTTGACTGCACAGATCTATCTGTTGTAGAGATCCTTAATCATGTTGACAATTTTAAATGGTATCCCATATAGTTTTTAAATTCTCCACAGTGAACTTCCGTGTATGTTATCAAATGCCTTTTTAGTCTATGAAGTTCAGGAATGATGGTTTTTGCTTTTCAGTATGTTCTTCGAGTATTATTCTTAGAGTAAAGATCTGGTCGAGGCATTTTCTCCCTTTTCAAAATCCTGTTTGTTCTTCTCTCATTGCAGTATCCACTATATCTTTAATTCTATTCAGAATGACTTTGCAAAATACTTTTAACACAACTGTCTCACACTGCAGATAGATAATTCTCTATTTTCAGAGGCAGTTTTTCTCAACATTGAGTGTCTGGTACCCATTTTTATAGCAGTGGATCAGAGTTGTTCTATAACTACATCATTTATTTTGAGTCACATTCTTCTGGGCTAGAAGACAGTTCACAGTTAAGTGTAATACCCATACATGTAAAGGAGACAAAATTCCATTTTTCACAGGACTGGATATGTGGGTAGATTTGACCTAAATCACTCACCACTTGTCTTTTTTTTTTTCATAGCCCACTGAGGTCAGATACAAGCAGTTCATATCCAGCTGTTGATAGCATTGATACTGGTATAGATGGTGCTAGTGGTGGTATTGCTGGTGCTGTGTCTGTTGGAGCAGGGGCTGCTGCAGCCAGCAGTGTTAGTATTCATGGAACACCACCACGGAAACCTGGCATGTTTACTATAGGGACAGCATCGCCCAGGGAGGATTCAGTGAGGTAAACTGTTTTTAGAAAGTTAGAAATCCATAGAAAAATTTATGTGGATTCTTAGATATACAGCTGTCAGCTTTATAATTAGTGAAGAGACTGTTGACAAGGGAAGTATTGACAGAGTATTTAAAAACCAGCTGAAGCCAACCATGCGGTGCAACTATAGGGGTGAAGACCCTGTTTGTTGTGACGGTCAGCGACCTGAAGTAAGCTGACATGCTTATTTAAGGGTCAGTGAACTTATAGCCAGCCAGGAGTCTGTCCCACTTCTCTCTTGGTGCCCCCCCCCCCAGTAACAGGCCCAGCCTGGGTTGGTGTTCCACTTGATAGCTCGTTTTCAGATTCTCTGGTTGTTTCTTCTCAGCACATGACCAGCATATGTCCATCTTATTTTTCTGATCACCCATGAGACAGGTTGTTGTTTTCTTATCTGCCTTATCTCTGCATTGTTCTTGAATTCGTTCCACTTTGTACAGAGTATTTTCCTTAGGCATTTGTTTTCAAAAGAGTCCAATTTCTTTAGTTGTTTTCTAGCTTTCACATGCATAAATGAGGGTGGATATTACATTTGAAATGAATAATCCTAGCTTGGTTTTTGTGCTTATAAAGACTTTTGAGTGCCATATGTTCTTAAGATTCTTGAAGGTCAATGCTGCTTTTGCAATTCTAATTCTAACTTCCTTTTTGGTGTCACCATCCTGGTTCATATAGCTGCTGAGGTATCCAAAGTGGTTTTCTTCTTCAACAGCTGCTTCTTCTACATATATTTTTCCTTCTTGATTAATGGGAAGTTTCATTATTTTTGTTTTTTCCTTGTTAATTTCAAGTCTTATTCTGCTGGCCAGTGAAGAATCTGTTATTTCTTGCATGGAATTCACATTGTCACTGATAAGAGTTATGTCCGCTGCAAAATCAAGATCTTCTAGTTGGGTCCTATGTACCCAATTAGTGCCCGTTGCCAAAAAGCAAGGGAGATAGTATACATCCTTGTTTCACACCTGTTTCAGTCTGGAACCATTCGCTCATTCTTTCTTCTGTGTTGACTGCACAGATCTATCTGTTGTAGAGATCCTTAATCATGTTGACAATTTTAAATGGTATCCCATATAGTTTTTAAATTCTCCACAGTGAACTTCCGTGTATGTTATCAAATGCCTTTTTAGTCTATGAAGTTCAGGAATGATGGTTTTTGCTTTTCAGTATGTTCTTCGAGTATTATTCTTAGAGTAAAGATCTGGTCGAGGCATTTTCTCCCTTTTCAAAATCCTGTTTGTTCTTCTCTCATTGCAGTATCCACTATATCTTTAATTCTATTCAGAATGACTTTGCAAAATACTTTTAACACAACTGTCTCACACTGCAGATAGATAATTCTCTATTTTCAGAGGCAGTTTTTCTCAACATTGAGTGTCTGGTACCCATTTTTATAGCAGTGGATCAGAGTTGTTCTATAACTACATCATTTATTTTGAGTCACATTCTTCTGGGCTAGAAGACAGTTCACAGTTAAGTGTAATACCCATACATGTAAAGGAGACAAAATTCCATTTTTCACAGGACTGGATATGTGGGTAGATTTGACCTAAATCACTCACCACTTGTCTTTTTTTTTTTTCATAGCCCACTGAGGTCAGATACAAGCAGTTCATATCCAGCTGTTGATAGCATTGATACTGGTATAGATGGTGCTAGTGGTGGTATTGCTGGTGCTGTGTCTGTTGGAGCAGGGGCTGCTGCAGCCAGCAGTGTTAGTATTCATGGAACACCACCACGGAAACCTGGCATGTTTACTATAGGGACAGCATCGCCCAGGGAGGATTCAGTGAGGTAAACTGTTTTTAGAAAGTTAGAAATCCATAGAAAAATTTATGTGGATTCTTAGATATACAGCTGTCAGCTTTATAATTAGTGAAGAGACTGTTGACAAGGGAAGTATTGACAGAGTATTTAAAAACCAGCTGAAGCCAACCATGCGGTGCAACTATAGGGGTGAAGACCCTGTTTGTTGTGACGGTCAGCGACCTGAAGTAAGCTGACATGCTTATTTAAGGGTCAGTGAACTTATAGCCAGCCAGGAGTCTGTCCCACTTCTCTCTTGGTGCCCCCCCCCCCAGTAACAGGCCCAGCCTGGGTTGGTGTAGGCTACCATGGTAGTGGAGTCTGCTAAAGAAGCATTCCAGCACTCTTGTTTTTCACCTACACTCAGGGAGTGAAAAAAATAGCCATCATAATCCCCCTTTATTCCCCCCCCCTCGACATGATGCTGTTCTTCAAAGCATTCATCATTTCAGCTACAGAGAGCATCTACTGGCAGTTCCAGGGAGACGGAGAAAAAACAAACTGGTACATCCGTTCATACATAAATTATAATCCAGTCATGCAATATAGTCGTTAATGTATATGCCATGTAGCACTTACATTCACATACAAATAATATGGGATGACCATTTACAAAACCTCGTGAGATAATCATGTGATATGACCATTTGTTATCAGTAATAAGTCGGTCATTCAGTACAGCCATTCTTAATAAACATATCTGCATATATGGTCCAGTCATTAATAAGAGATAAACTACATGTATGGTCCAGTCATTAATAAGAGATAAACTACATGTATGGTCCAGTCATTAATAAGAGATACACTACATATATGGTCCAGTCATTAATAAGAGATAAACTACATATATGGTCCAGTCATTAATAAGAGATACACTACATATATGGTCCAGTCATTAATAAGAGATAAACTACATATATGGTCCAGTCATTAATAAGAGATACACTACATATATGGTCCAGTCATTAATAAGAGATAAACTACATATATGGTCCAGTCATTAATAAGAGATAAACTACATATATGGTCCAGTCATTAATAAGAGATAAACTACATATATGGTCCAGTCATTAATAAGAGATAAACTACATATATGGTCCAGTCATTAATAAGAGATAAACTACATATATGGTCCAGTCATTAATAAGAGATAAACTACATATATGGTCCAGTCATTAATAAGAGATAAACTACATGTATGGTCCAGTCATTAATAAGAGATAAACTACATGTATGGTCCAGTCATTAATAAGAGATAAACTACATATATGGTCCAGTCATTAATAAGAGATAAACTACATGTATGGTCCAGTCATTAATAAGAGATACACTACATATATGGTCCAGTCATTAATAAGAGATAAACTACATGTATGGTCCAGTCATTAATAAGAGATACACTACATATGGTCCAGTCATTAATAAGAGATAAACTACATGTATGGTCCAGTCATTAATAAGCTAATTTTGTAGTATGTTTTTTTTTTTAAATGATAGACTAATCTTGTGATACATCCATTTAGAAGTATCAGAACCACAGCCACAGTGGAGACTGTAACAGTGAGATAGAAACAGTGACAAAACAGAGACAGAATGTAACATTTCGGCTGAGAAAGGGACGGTGGCATAGAAGTACAGTGACTGAAAACCATCTTCTTTTGCTTTTTAGCAGTTCCAGAGGAGTAATGAAAGTTAAAACTTAGCATTTAAATTTAAAGGGAACAGAGTAAAATTCAGTAAACAGTATCAGCAAGGTTAATATATGTTCCATGACATTTGCATGCTTGGGGGGGGGGAGGGGGTGGGGTGTGTGAAGTGTTAATGCCTTCACATTTTTCAGGCCGCTACAGTATTTGAGTTAGGGATACTCGCTGCCTTTGTTTTCCTAGAGAGATTGCAGGTACCCATTTTTTTTAAGGCTGGGCTAACGTTGTCCGTCGGTCTTAAAAACTGTGCAAGTGCACAGAATCGAACCAGAGATCTTTTGATCAGCGAGCAAGTGCACTAAACGATAGACCACTGCAACACTTACCATCATGATGTTTTTGTTTGTAAATTCACTTTTAGGTTGTCTCCAAAATCAGCAAGGAAAGACCGCAGCCGCTCAAATCGTGCAAAGCGTGAACGGGCCTCATCACCTTCAGTAGCTGACATTATACCTGTTCAACGATCGCGCTCATCATCAGCATCCAAGGTTTTATTTTTTTATAACCTTCAATATGCTTTGTTAATCTGCAGCATAACTTTTCAGTGAAAAAGTTTAGCAGACATGATTTTAGTCATTTTTACCAAGCAGTTATTATAGCTGCCATATTTTATTTTTAAAAGTGTTGGTTTTCTTTCATTTGTTATGGACCCAGTACCAGTTGATACCCTGTTTCCCTGTCATTCATGGATTGCCATGTGCACAGTTCAATCCATTAATGCTTTGCCCTGCATATATGTATTATCTATCTTCAGAAGCTATTTTCCTCACCACTTCCATATCAGGTACGCATTTCTGCGGTTGAATTGACAAGACTGTGCACACAGCGGATCCCAGACAGCAGATTTATTGGTGAGAGACAGCCTGCTCCCAGCTTAGCACACTTCCTCATATGATCAGTAAATGTTGAAGTTTTACTGATATTAGAACATTCAGATTTTGGTCCACCCTTACTTCTGTTCCCTTGTGGTGTCCATCTTAGTGCTATTTTTGGTAGTGAGTTGTCAGTCATTCGGAGCACATCTCCCAACCATCGCCAGCGTCTTTCCTCAATAATTGCTGTCAGAGGCTTCTCTGCATTTCTGCCAACAAGATGTTATTTCTTATGGTGTTTGGCCAAAATGTTTTTCTAATTCTTCGTAAACATTTAGTCTGGAAAGAATTCAACTTGTTTTCTATGGTTTTGGTAATTTTCCAGCATTCACTTCCATAGAGTAGTACACTTAGTACCTTACTCTTAAATATCCTGATTTTCGTATTTATGCTTAGTTTTTTTTAGATTTCCATATAGTCTGCAGCACTGCAAAAGCCTGGTTTGCTCTAGTAAGTCTGCTGTTGATGTCCTCTGTGCTGTCTCCATTTTCTACTACTCTACTGCCAAGGTATACAAATTCATTGACCTCCTCCACTAACTTGCTATCTACTCTGAGTACATTTCTATTGTTCACATTTTGCTTCATTAACTTTGTCTTTCCTACATTGATCTTTAGTCCTATGTTGTTTGCATTCTGAGTTAGCTTGTTTATTTTATCTTGCATATCTTTGTGACTGCTTGATAGTAGAAGCTAGACACTTATCCTATGTTTATTGTGACTGTCAGGTACTTATCCTATGTTTATTATGACAGCTATACACTTATCCTATGTTTATTATGACAGCTATACACTTATCCTATGTTTATTATGACAGCTATACACTTATCCTATGTTTATTATGACAGCTAGATACATATCCTATGTTTGTTGTTACTCATCATCATCATATGCCATGCCGACGCGTTGGCTTTTATGCTTCTCCAGAGTACACGATCATTCATGCAGGTCATCAGCTCAATTGGTGATCTCCTTTCACACCATCCGGTCAGTATCATTTCTCTTGGTCTTCCTCCTGATCTTCTTCCTTCTGTTTTTCCTGTTATTATAATATTTTCAATGCCCCCTCTTCTCATTGCATGTCCTATGAAAGTACATTATCTCTCTCTTATTTTTTTGACAAGATTTTTTTGTCTCTCCAGCTCTTCTCATACATTCCTCATTAGTTATTTTTCCTGTCCAGGGGATTTGCAACATTTTTCTAATAAACCACATTTCTGCTGCTTCCAGCGATTTTTGGCAGATCTGCTGTCCATGATTCACTTCCATATAACAAGATAGTTTCAATATAGCATTTTATGGCTCGTTTTCTAACATTCATTGATAAGGATGTGTTGCATAATATGTTTCTCATTCTCTGAAATGCAGTCTTTGCTGGCCAATTCTGTTCCTAATTTCTGTTTTGCATTTCCCATCTTAAGTTATTACTGCTCCAATGTATTTGAATTTCTGCATCTGCTTTAGAATAGTTTCGTTTAATTTTATACTGCATGTTGGTGGATTATGTTTCTTAGATATAACCATAGTCTGTGTCTTTTTTTATGTTTAAAGTAAGGCCTTTCTGTTCACTTTCTTTGGTGACATTATCCAAGAGATTTTGCAGGGTCTTGTTGGTTCTCAGCTATCAGTACTGTGTTGTCAGCATACTGAAGGTTGTTAATATTGTATCCTCCAATTTTTATGCCTGGTTCTGTGATAATTGTTCTTATTGTTACTTATATCTTATATCCTTCCCATGCCTTTAAACGTCACATAGGGCTCACAAAGTAGTTCGCCAATTTTTCCTGTCTTCGGCGAGTCTTTCAACCTCATCAAAGGATTTTATGCCTGTTAATTTGGCCTCTCTTAATAATGTCCTCTTCAGAGTTTCACGCGGTCTGCCTCTTTTTCTTTGGCCTGTTGTGTTCCACTTGATAGCTTGTTTTGGGATTCTCTGATCGTTTCTTCTCATCAAGTGACCAACATATGTCCATCTCCTTTTCCTGATCACCCATGAGACTGGTTGTTGTTCAGTCATCTGTCTTATCTCTGCATTGTTCTTGAATTCATTCCACTTGATGCAGAGTATTTTCCTTAGGCATTTGTTTTCAAAAGAGTCTAATTTCTTTTCTATTTCTTTAGTTGTTTTCCAGCTTTCGCATGCATAAATGAGGGTGGATATTACATTTGGATTGAATAGTCTTAACTTGGTTTTTGTGCTTATAACTTTTGAATTCCATATGTTCTCAAGATTCTTGAAGATTGATGCTGCCTTTGCAATTCTGATCCTAACTTCCTTTCTAGTGTCACCATCCTGGTGTATGTAGCTGCCAAGGTATGCAAATTGATTGACTTCTTCAATATCTGTCCCTTCAATGTGTATTTTTCCATTTTGATTGAGAGGAATTTTCATTATTTTTGTTTTGTCCTTGTTAACTTCAAGTCCTATTTTGCTAGCCAGTGAAGACAGGCTATCTGTTTTTTCTTGCATGGAATTCACATTATTACTGATAAGAGTTATGTCATCAGCAAAATCAAGGTCTTCTAGTTGGGTCCCATGTACCCAGTCAATACCTGTGTTACCTGTGCAGCATTTTTTCATTATGAAGTCTGTTGTAATCCCAAAAAGTAAAGGAGACAGTATATATCCTTGTTTCATACCTGTTTCAGTCTGGAACCATTCACTCATCCCTTCTTCTGTCTTGACTGCACAAACATATCCATTGTAAAAAAAAAAGTAGTAAAGGTAACCCTGTCATGCCTTAGAGGCACATAGGGATATGGTGTTAGTGCCCATATTTTCCTTGACCTGTCAGCACACTAGAGGGTGATATGGTCAGTATCACACCTGGCTGCATTTTCCTTCCTCAACTCCAGAAGAAGTCGGGTACCCATTTCTACAGCTGGGTGACTGGGGTGCGTCCGGCCGGATTCGAATCCCCGACCTTCGCCATGAGAGACCAGTGATATCCATTGTATAAGTCCTTAATGATGTTGACAATTTTAGATGGTATTCCATATAGACATAAAATTCTCCATAATGAATCTCTGTGTATGCTATCAAATGCCTTTTTAAAATCTATGAAGTTCAGTATTAATGGTTTCTGCTTTTCAATATGTTCTTCAAGTATTATTCTGAGAGTAAAGATCTGGTTGAGACATCTTCTCCCTTTACTGAATCCTGCTTGTTCTTCTCTCATTGCATTATCCACTATATCTTTGAGTCTATTCAAAATGACCTTGCAAAATACCTTTGACACAACTGATATTAAGGTTATGCCTCTCCAGTTGTTACAGTCACTAAGGTTGCCTTTTTTTTGGTATTTTAACAATGATTCCTTTCTTCCAATTAGAAGGGACCTTCTTTCTAAATCTTGTTAAACATTCTCTGTAGTTGTCTCATGTTGTCACTATTGATAGCTTTTAGCATTTCGACTGTTATTTCATCTTCACCTGCAGCTTTATTGTTAGCCATTAAATTCACTGCTGTTTATTGTTATTGCCAGATACTTATCTTATGTTTATTATGACAGCTAGATACTTATATTATGTTTATTGTGACTGCCAGGTATTTATCCTGTGTTTATTATGACCACTAGATATTTATCCTGTGTTTATTATGACCACTAGATATTTATCCCATGTTTATTATGACCTATGTTTATTATGACCACCAGATATTCGAGAAAAATCGAATAGTCAAAGAAGCCCTATCGCCTGCTGCTGCAGAGTGTCTGCGTGCTGTTTTTGCTGCATTCATGTGGCATGAAGGCATTGTTCATGATGCAATGGCTTGTGCTTCTTTCCTCAAGTTCCACCCAGATCTTACAAAGGAGATGTCTAAATTTGTCAAGGTAAAGTGAGAAGCACAAACTTTTGGTCCTCAGTTTCATCTTTCTGCAATAATTAGCTCATTTTAAAAAGACACAGCACACATTGTTATGACTGCGGCAGCCTTTGCGCTTGTTTATGTTTTCAGTTTTATAAAGTTAAACACAAAACTGTTCATGTGTTACTTGATTTATTTTTCTCTAGTTCTTCAGCACAGAACATAAATATTATATGATTATGTTCCAAGATGTTAGGCACAAATAATCATGTTTCTCCAAATTCTCTGATATTTCCAGTGAGTTCAGTTACATTCCCTTTGGTATACCGCCTAGTCAGCCTTTTCAGATATTGTTCTCTTGGCCTCCTGTTTTTATTTTATTTTGAGCTGCAGCAGATGCAAGTGCAGACACCATACCCTCCAAATTGTCAGCAGCATGGCATGAACCACAGCAGATGCAAGTGCAGACACCATATCCCCTAAATGCCACAACAGCATGGTATGAACCATGACAAATGCAAATGCAGACACCATACCCTTAAATGCCTCAATGGCATGGCATGAACCGCAGATGCAAGCATAGACACCGTACCCCCTAAGTGCCTCAGTCGTATGACACAAACCAAGACAAATACAACTGAGACACCATACCCCCTAAATGCCTCAGTGACATGACACGAACCAAGGCAAATGTAAGCATAAACAGCATACTTCATATAATCTTCAGTAACATGACATGAACCAAAGCAAATATGAGCACAGACATCATATCCGCTAAACACTTCAATGGCATGATATGAACATATGAGCACAAATAAACACTGAGTATATAATATATGTGTGTGTGTGTGTATATATATATATCCCAGCTATATCTATATAGATATCTATATCTATAAAGACAAGCCTATCTTTACCTTACTTTTACTACTTCTTAAATCTGTCATATATACAGTAAGTATGAAAATTTTTTTTCACAGGAAAAGAAGCATCAATCAAATTCAGAGCCCAAGCGACAGCGACATGCAACTGAATCAAGTAAAGATAAAAGCCACAGATGCAAGGATAATATCAATGAGAGCCGTGTTAGGTTTAACCTAGAGCCCCAGTATTCTGATGCTGACCGCGATTTTTACGAAATGTCTCGTCCAAGGTGAGCTTTCCTGACATGTTGAAAACTGTTGTTAGAGCCATTTATGGTCTGACTTTGACAGTCTGAGTTATAAGGAGGTTGGACAGAGGGGAGAAGTTTTATTTAGTAGTTGAGGATGAGGATGTTTCAGCTTGCACTTTCTTTGGATGTTGTTGTTCTGTCTCTCTCTCTAAAGATGAACAGGATGTTTGAAACAACAGACACGGTGAAAGTGGGTTGCAGTGTTTAGCTTTAAGAACAGGATACAAGGTCTGACAATTAAGTAATGAGACTGATTTTATTATGGCCAAGACAAAAATGCTATCTATGAAGCAAAGCATAGAATCCAAAGAGGCAACCTTCATCTGTGATCTGGCAACTTTTCATTGCCGCCAGATAACCAGACGACAAACAAACCGCCATTTTGTTGACCTAGTTAGAGGTGCATTGTGATGTAATCAGCATGGAGCAGAAAGCTAACATTAAATTCTGTTTAAAACTCGGGGGAAAAAAAGTGCCGTTGAGACAGTTGAATTGATGCAGTAAGTTTATGGGGATAATTATTTATCTCGTGCACAGATATTCAGGTGGTATTCACGATTCAAAAGTGGTGTGGAAACGATTACAAATGCAACTAGACATGGACGCCCAATTTCTATTTGTAATGAGGAACTCATTGCAAAAGTCAGTGAACGGATACAAGAAGATCGTTGTTTGACTGTGAGGATGATGGCAGATGAATTTGGTAACCAAGAGACCATTCATAAAATTTTAGTGGAAGATTTGGGCAAAAAAAAAGTTGCTTGCTGGTGTGTACTACATGTGTAGTCTGATGACCAAAATCATCAGCGTGTTTAGTACGCAAAAGATGTCATCAAAACGTGTCGCAGAAATAAACATTTCTTAAATTTGATTGTTGCAGAGGATGAAACATGGATTTTCCACTATGATCTCACAACTAAACGCCAAAGTGCTAAGTGGAAGTCATCATTATCACCAAAAGGCAAAAGATTTCGTCTTCAAAAGTTGAAAGTGAAGACAATGTTGGTGTGCTTCTACAACAGCAAAGGAGTTATTCACAAAGAATTTATTCCAGAGGGACAGATTATCACTGCCAAAGTTTATTTAAGTATTTTGAAATGCCTATTGAGAAGGATTCTCAGAGTCCAACCCGAGTAATCAATACATAGCAGTTTTTTCCTTCTTTATGATAATGCACCAGCTCACCGGGCGGTAGTTGTACAGGAATTTCTGGCCCAGAAACAAGTGTGTGTTCTCAGCCATCCACCCTATTCTCCAGATTTGTCTCCCTGCAATTATTTTCTATTTCCAAAATTAAAGTTACCATTGAAAGGACGCTTCTTTGACAATCTGATGACATCCAAAGACCCGTAACATTGAGTTTAAGGGCCGTACCAACAAAAAAACTACAGAAGTCATTCCAGTATTTGTTAAATCATGCCACTCGCTGTATCAATGCACAAGGAGCTTACTTTGAATAAAATACAGGTTATATCTTCAACTGTTGTTTATTTTATTTTTTATGGAATTAGTCTCATTACTTAATTGTCGGACCTTGTAGAACCTGTAAAAGTGTGTGTGTCAGCAGAATGTGTAATACTGAAGGTCATCAAAATAATATACAGAATTTCTCTTGGAAATTTACACTATTCATAAAAGGAACAATGAGATAAATATTTATAACAGCTTTATAACATTATAGATGATGAAATGACAGTGGATTGTTCTTTCTAGAAATAACTACAGAATTCATTTAATTGGCATAATGCTAGAAATACCAGCCATCCATATGAAGATCAAAGAAACCTTTGTAATTTGCTGTAATTGAAACAGTAGCCATGTTGGATTATGGTAGTATTTGATTATTAAGGCATTTGCATTATGCATGTTATGAGGTCCAGATTTAGAAACGTGTATTTTGTATAAAAATTTAATTATTTAAGCAGAGTATAAAACACTAGGGAATTACCACAGAAACTTCATTTTTGGAGTTAGATATAAATTTCTGTAATAAGAATTCTCATATAAAAAAGAAATCTCAGAAATGTCTTATGAAGTATATTTCTGAGAATTTTGATTTGAAATTATAGACTGTTAGAAGTATAAGCAAATAGCAAGGAAGTATATTTCATTAAATGTGTGAGAAAAAGTGTTGGTAATGGCTTTCATATTGACACGATGGTATATTGATAGGTCAGCATCATCGAGAGCTGCCCTCAACACCTTCTCAGATTATCCTGTGAAACCTTTGCTGTGCGAGTCCAAGTCAGATGCAGGTAAGGAGGGGTATTTTTGTGTGTGTGTGTGTGCATACTTACGTGTGTCAGTGCACACACACACATCTCCCCCACACATACATTCAGCTTGTTTAGTTATAAGTAGGTAAGATGTTCTTAAAATGTGCGGTTTTTACTCATTAATGAAAACGTGTAATGTTTCGAAATGATTCTTATTTATACATTAACATACAGAATGAACACAAGGGAAGGAACAGAGAAAAGCTAGACTAGAAGTCAGAGAAGAAGAAAGTTATGTAACAAATAAAGGTGAAGGAATTTTCTTTATTTCCTTTATGTCATCCTTGACATGAGTAGGATGAGTGTTGAAACACTACAACGGTTGTGTTTTTGTTAATGAATAAAGCTGGTTCCTACATGTTATAAACATGTCTACTGTGCTGCAGCAACACTGCGGTGGTCTGTGTACATATTTAGTTATATGTGCATATAACTGTTGTAGTTTTTGTTTAACCTTCTTGGCATTAACACCATACATTATACAGGTCAGGTTTTCCGTGCTAAAATTGTTAGCCCCCCCTACCTTATATGGGTCAGGTTTTCCATACCAAAATCGTTAGCCCCATACTTTATATGGGTCAGATTTTCCGTGCTAAAATCATTATACCTGTACTGTATACAGATGTTTTTCATGCTAAAATCATACCTTGTACAGCCTAACCTGGTTTTGGCCTCATACACAGCATTAAGCCTGAATAATGTTCAGGCTAGTTCTGTGCTGCCATGTAGTGAATGAAATGGGGTCAAATTTCTAAAAATAATAATTGGAACACCTTAATAAATGTTAATGAGCAGGCATGGCCATAATGGCATCTAAGCAACATTTTTGGCATGTTTTTTTTTTTTCCCACTGAAAGCGTAACATTAAGGAGGTTAAGAGGTTCATGATCATGTTCTTGTCTCTCAAGAACTGCAAACTGTTGTTCTTTGCAGCCTCTGCTATGATGATGTTGAATTATGTTGACTGGGGAGTGGATTACAGTTGTGTGCTTCAAAATTTGGAGTGGACCCAAGAAATGATTTTTTGGCAGGCTCCACCACCCTGGGACCACAATAAACCAGTAGACAGAAAAAAAAATCTGATCAGCCTGATACAGGGAGCAAGAGTTTGAATAGGAACTTGGTCGGCTTTAGTTCCTCAATGACTGGCATCTTCTTCTTTGTTGATATTTAAGAGGATGCAGATATGTTCAAACATGCCTAAATTTTGACACATACAGTCCTGTATGTAGTCCTGTCGTGCCATAGAGACATGGTGTTAGTGTCCATTTTTTTCTCCCCTGACCTGACAGCACAGTAGCAGGTGATGTGGTCAGCACCAAACCTGACCACCTGGCCTTCATCAGCCCCAGAAGGAGCCTAGTATCCAGTTTTGCAGCTGAGTGACTGGGTTACATCTAACTGGACTTGAACCACTGGCTTCCACATATGAGACAAATAGCACCAACACCATGCCACTCAGACATGCTAGAGTTGTGTGAATTTTTTTTTCCTCTTTTTTTTATGTGATTGTGATACCTTGGACACAACAGTGTAGACACAGGTCATCATTCCATTGATAGTGTAACAGAAAGAGAACAGTAACCACGTTGTTCTTATATGTTTCATTCAGGTGTAGAGATCAGTGGATCAGCTTACAGCCCTTATGGGGGAGGAGCTGCCAAGAAAGCAGTTGAAAGGCACAAGTCAGAAGGTGGGACTGCAAAGTTTCAAGAGATGATTGAGCAAGCAGCTAAACAGAGTAAAGGGGAAAAGGTGAGAGGGCACAACTGTTTGTCAAATGTAAATTTAATCTTGAGCATAATTTCACTTTTTGTTTTTTCTTCCATTTGTCTTCTGTTGACACAGACATAGATATAAAGTATTTGTCTGTGTTAATCAACATTGATGAACACTGTATATATATATGTCATTAATAAATAGTTCAGTTTTTTTTTTTTGCGTGCAGATTTTATATGTGTTTTTATTTTATATAGTTTCCCCGCTGATTTTTTGCCTATCTGTTAGTTCTTTTATTGCAAAAGGTATTGTAATGAGAAGATATCAGAGCCTCCATTGGAATTTTCAGATATTGTGTAGAGGTTGCTGTTTGCTTTTATGTTCATTTTGGATCTCACATGGTTGGTCAGAGGCAGATGATAGTTTGAAAAGAAAAGTGAGAAACATAAATGAAAGATCCGCCCAATATTTTGGCAGAATGCATTTATCGGCGACACCAGGAAACAAAAAAAAAAAAAAGAAAGCAAAAACTGTAGACAGACTTATGTAGACAAAAAAAAAAAAAGCACTTATTGCTCAAATATAGCCATGAATGTGCCCTGGGCACTTAAGGTTCAGAGAGAGAGAGATAGCCATGAATGTAAATATGCACACAAATGGACCTAGTCAAACCATGCAAGCCCTGATGAACCTTTCAGGCAGATAGAAAAGTTTGGGAGGCGGGAAGGGAATGTGGCAAACAATCAAATTATAAGATGATATACTTTAACTCTTCCTGTGCCGGCAAAATGTGCAGGTGTTGTGATATTTTTGGGGTACAGTTGAAAAAGTGAATGTAGCAATTATTTCCATGTGAAAAAGTATACTTTTTATAAATCCAAAAGAAATAAAAATGAATGAAGATTCCATAAAAGCAGAGTTTTCTTAGGAAAAAATAACTGGTGAGAAAATAAGACAACATTTTTAGCCCTACCCCCCCCCCCCCCCCAAAAAAAATTATGACACACAAATAAAATTGGTTTCTACTTACCATTAGAGCTGTAAATATCCACATGTAAATCACAAATCGATGATAAATGGAATTCCTCACATGAGATGTAATCACTTTTTGCACAGATTTGCAGAAACAAAAGCACAAAAACAACAGAAAACATTCAGAATTCCTTTTGCAGATCCACAAAGTTGCTGGAAATTAGGAAAAATATTCACACCAAATCGAACAGAGACTGAAAAAATGGCTATACACTGCCCATGCTAAGTTAAAAAAGGATGCCAGGTAATTCTGACAAGAGCAGATAACTTGCGAACCAAAATTTGAGTTTGATTTTTCATCAAAATGGACCAAAAGTTATTATAGTGAATTCAGTCCAAAAGTGAACTAGCTGGAAGGCCACACTATAATACCACCGGCAGGGGAAGAGTTAACCCTTTCTACCCATGAAAATGATGAGAAAAATATGTGTTCATTGCATAAAGGTGGCCTTTATATTACTGAGCATGTGAAGCTAGGAATTCTATATGACCAGGTGATTGATGTGCTCATGGCTACATGGTTGCTAATCCTAATGGAGCGTTAAGTTCATTTCTCAGTAATTCTGTTGTTACTTTTTTTTCCTTTCACATTCATTTATTTTATCTGAAATTTTTGAGACATCTTAACTTTATTTTAACTCTTTATCCAGCTGAAATTTTAATGTTTCTGGGCTTTTCTGGCTCCTATATCATTTTAATTTGCTGAATCATTTTAAAATAAACTACCATATCAACTTTCATAAGTGTCTCAGTCTGACATGTCAATTCTAGGAAATGCAGCTTCCCAGAACTTTACAGCACCTTGTACACTTCTGGGAGGAGTTGTCGGAGTCGGTCATTCGTGTGATGAATCAGGACACAGTCCCTCCCAGCCCAGCTGTGACTGCCAGGATCAAGCAGCATGAGAGGAGGGAAAAGGACAAGGACAAGGAGAGGAAGATGAAGAAGAGAAAAGGATCCAAACCTCCGCCACTGCCATTAATGGATGGCGCCGACCCAGGAGGTGAGGCTTTGTAAAAGGTTGTTGTTGAAATGAGAAAGTGCAATTAATGGAGAGATTGCTCTCGAACTCTCAAAAAAAGTACTTTTTAGACTTATTTAGGGTCAGGTGTAAAAGGTGCCATTTTTTTAGAATCAGTTATGTAGATGCCACAAACAGCTAATATCTACTTTCTTCGAAACCGTCTTCCGAGATGTAAAGATCCACTAGAACGAGCATGTCGTACTGAAGATTTGTTATAACATCAAGGCTGGTGAATCGCAAGCATTCAAGGCTCTACCTCACTTCTATACAATACTTCCTAGAAGCAGATTGTGACACTAATAGCCTGTCATATCAGACAGAGGTCACACTGATTCCCAGCATGCCTGTCATATCAGACAGAGGTCACACTGATTCCCAGCATGCCTGTCATATCAGACAGAGGTCACTGATTCCCAGCATGCCTGTCATATCAGACAGAGGTCACTGATTCCCAACATGCCTGTCATATCAGACAGAGGTCACTGATTCCCAACATGCCTGTCATATCAGACAGAGGTCACTGATTCCCACCATGCCTGTCATATCAGACAGAGGTCACTGATTCCCAACATGCCTGTCATATCAGACAGAGGTCACTGATTCCCAACATGCCTGTCATATCAGACAGAGGTCACACTGATTCCCAACATGCCTGTCATATCAGACAGAGGTCACTGATTCCCAACATGCCTGTCATATCAGACAGAGGTCACACTGATTCCCAACATGCCTGTCATATCAGACAGAGGTCACTGATTCCCAACATGCCTGTCATATCAGACAGAGGTCACACTGATTCCCAACATGCCTGTCATATCAGACAGAGGTCACTGATTCCCAACATGCCTGTCACATCAGACAGAGGTCACACTGATTCCCAACATGCCTGTCATATCAGACAGAGGTCACACTGATTCCCAGCATGCCTGTCATATCAGACAGAGGTCACACTGATTCCCAACATGCCTGTCATATCAGACAGAGGTCACTGATTCCCACCATGCCTGTCACATCAGACAGAGGTCACACTGATTCCCAACATGCCTGTCATATCAGACAGAGGTCACTGATTCCCAACATGCCTGTCACATCAGACAGAGGTCACACTGATTCCCAACATGCCTGTCATATCAGACAGAGGTCACACTGATTCCCAACATGCCTGTCATATCAGACAGAGGTCACTGATTCCCACCATGCCTGTCACATCAGACAGAGGTCACACTGATTCCCAACATGCCTGTCATATCAGACAGAGGTCACTGATTCCCAACATGCCTGTCATATCAGACAGAGGTCACTGATTCCCAGCATGCCTGTCATATCAGACAGAGGTCACTGATTCCCACCATGCCTGGAGCTTCTGAGTTCACATGGTTGGAACATGTTATCTTGCCTTCCCATCTGTACCAGAAAAAAATGAAGCGGTCATTTCCTCTCTTCGAAAACACTGATGTTGTCATCACAGCCCACATCAAGATCATCACTCTTATCATCATCATTCAAAAATATCAAAATGCTCAATCTCATAACATTCTGAACAAGAAATAGAAGATTCTGTCCAAGATCTAGTGGCACAAAACCAAACAAATTTTGAGTCACTACAGAAATGTAAAGGTAAAAATTAAGAACAAACTTTACATAATAATGAGACAAAAATATCTAAATAGTCCTTTCTTTTATAAAATTATGATAGTCTATCAGATCTCCACATTCAAAATATTTTGGAGCAAAAAACTGTTAATATGGTCTTTCAGTAGCACATTGTTGTAATGGGAAAATAAAATATTGTTTTTGATGGTCATTTTATTCATGCTGTATAGAATTAGCTCTTTTGTGTATATTTTAGTGACAGATTTCATTTCATTAAAATATTTTGTTTTATCTTTAGCACTTTTTTTCAAAGATTCATTTTTCTTGCTTTTGGAGCTATCCGAAAAGATTTCCTTCATAGAAGAGATTCTGGATGTCTCACAAATATATTCTATTGTTGGTCTGTTTTGATGTAGACAGTCAGTGATTGTTGGCCTGGTTTGATGCAAACAATCAGTGATTTATCACAGGATCACAAGAGAACTTTGAACCTGACAGAAGTGAATTATTAGCATTATTACTTGTTTTGGTAGGTTACAGACACAACATTGCAGTCAGAGCTCAAGGATTATTTGGTGAAGCTGTAGTGAGAATGTTTCGCCCACGAGGTGGAGGTGGAGGTGGAGGTGGCGGTGATGTTGGTGCAGCTGCTGCCGCCGCTGCTGCTGCAGCCGTTGCTGGTGTTGGAGAGGATACATTTTGTGAACTCTGCCAGGTATATCTGCTCTATAATTATTTTGTTTGGTATCATATGTTACCTGTGTCATCCAATAAACAGTTTTTGTCCACTATCATAACTTAACCCTTTTAAGCAGTTTTTGTCCACTATCATAACTTAACCCTTTTAAGCAGTTTTTGTCCACTATCATAACTTAACCCTTTTAAGCAGTTTTTGTCCACTATAACGTAACCCTTTTAAACAGTTTTTTGTCCACTATCATAACTTAACCCTTTTAAGCAGTTTTTGTCCACTATCATAACTTAACCCTTTTAAGCAGTTTTTGTCCACTATCATAACTTAACCCTTTGATCCAGAGCTGCCAGAAAAATAGAATGAGTTGTTTTTCTTTTATATCCTCTGAAAGCCACTAATATAGGGTCTACAGAACTGTCATGAGCTTCTTAGATTACATATCACATAGCCATGGTGGAATTAATCAATGAATTTATATACTGGAAATGGAAGAATGCAATCTTTTATGAGGAATTTTAAAGTTATTATTTGATCTTGGAGTGTTGCCGTGCTCAGATCCATCATTTTCACAGGTTTCTAAGGGCTAGGGATTAGAGCTAAATTATGTTAATTAACTCATAGACACACTTTGTGATTCAGTTATTGTGAAATTATTTTCATTAGTCCAAATTCACATTTTAAAAATATTTTTGGTTCTTTCAGCAGAGAGCTGAGAGAACTTGAAACTTTTTTTGTTCCATTTCCTCATATTTTTTCATAGTCTGGTCTGAATAAAGAGAGTGCACAGAAATGGGACTAGCCTACTATATATATCAGCAGTCATCTGTAACAGTTCACAACCTGGGGGTCTGCAAAGTCTTTTGGGGCTTCGCATAACAAGTCTAGATTTTGCAGAATAGTAGAAATGTGTGTAGATTTTTAATTTAATACAGAGTAATGGGGGATTGTAAGAAGGTCATAGTGGGTTGTCACCAACATCAGGGGCATGATGAAGGTGTTCAACCGTGGTATTTTTTTTCCCTTTCATCTCCTTGCAGACAGAACTACAAAGGGCATGCATCTTTCCCATTGCAGCATATGCCTGTGAGCCCTGGACACTTAACAAAACAGCTGAGAAACACATAAATGCCTTTGAATGTAAATGCTACAGAAGAGTTCTTCAAATATCATGGACACAAAAAAAGAACAAATATATCTATACTACAAGAACTAATATTGAAGAAGGTTGGCTAGTAAGGAAGATTAAACAGAGAAAACTTAAATATTTTGGACATATTAAACATCATGATAATTTAGAGAAGAAAGTCTTGGAAGGGTACATAATGGGAAAAAGAAAGAGAGAAAGATCAAGGCGAAGATGGCTGTAGGACATTGTTGATGATCTACAAATGGACACATCAGCAGCAGGGCATCTTGCTTACAGCCGAGAGGCCTACGGGAGAACTGTCCACAAGGGACATGCAAATGACTGAATGGCTTCTCCTTGTAGCTGTGAAGTAGTGTTCTGTGAAGTTATCTTAGTGGTGATGTTTTAGCACAGGCAACATGTCAGATGGCAAATGATTTGTAGTTACATTATTGAAGACTTAGAGTAGGTCATGAGCAGCAGGTTTCTTAACAGACCATGGTAACCTCATGGAGTCCTGCCTCATTAGGTACATGAAGAATTGGAATAGGATCTTAACTTACTGTGGTACACTGGCTTTGATAGCTACATCATCTTTGATGTACACATATTGTTTGCTTCCAGTCTTAGATAACTATCATTTTTCCATTTCATGAAATAGGGACTGAGTTTGGAAGTCCAGAATTGGGAGTTTCTGTTTTAAAATTGTTAGTAAAGTACATGTTTCTCTCCGCAGGGCAAATTTCCCCATCCCGTCACATACCACATGAGGTCAGCTCACCCAGGTTGTGGTAAAAATGCAAGTGGTAAGGGCTATGGCTCCAGTGGTGTGTTTGGTGGTGGCTGGGCAGGCAACTGTGGAGATGGAGGCATTGGCGAATGTTCTTGGTACCTAATGTGTGAGAAGTGCAGAGAGAAGTACATGAAAGAGAAAAAGCCATTGAAAGATAAAAACCGTAAAGGGAGAAGAAAAAGCATTCCAGTGTCATCTTCTGTGATGAAGCAGCACAACTTCCTGTCTCCGATGGAGGCTCATCATATTCTGAAAAATAATGCTCAGTTTCTGCTGGAGTTGGCTAGTGCTACAGATCGTGCTCTACCGAGACACTCAAAGACCCGCCCACTTTCTCTGCCCCGAAGTGAAATGTACTTGCCAAGTGTTAGTGAGGTTGGGGTTGATCCAGACCCATTTCCACCTGTGCCGTTCCAGTATCTAAACCTTCACAATGCCGCCAACTCGGACTCGGCATTTGCTGATGATTTTTTTGTTGATGAGGAGGAGAGAGTGTTTGTCAGGTCAGGTTCCATGAGTATTAATCTTCAGCACAGACTGAACATCCCATCGCAGAGGCCAAGGCTTCCAACAGAACCTCGACATAGTCCATTAGCAAGATCAGGGTCACTTGGCCAAGACACAAGACCATTTTCACAGCTTCTTCCTACACTTAAGGTAAGACTGCCATTAATTACAAAACCCCATATGCTAATAATCAGTACATTTTTTAAGCTCAAAAAAAAAGGAACTTTCTTTGGAAATTTTTTTATCTTCAATGTGAAAAAAGTGCCATTTTTAGGTCACCAGTTTTCATTGTTAGAAATATAACATAGTCAAATGTATTTATTATAGCTGTTGTCACAGTTTCTTTCAGTCAGACAAAATTATACAAAATATAGCCTGATGTGCAAAACTAGCAATCGTTTTAACCATATTTCAGTGATGATCATTTTAACCATATTTCACTGATAAAAACAGAACTACGTTTTTAAAGATAAATGTGATGGTGCCTATTTATGCAATGATCTATTGACATTCAACAGCACGAAAACACAAGGGCCATGTTAGAGAAACAGCCAATGACAAAGAGTGCTGGCACAAGCCCAGAAAATGAGCAAGAACACAAGAAAGCCTTCCACCGAAGCATTTCAGAGTATGTGACAGAGAATGATAGCGATGACAATGAATTTGTTTTCTCCAGGGCAGTTTCGGTGTCATCAAGGCGGAGAAATAACAGCGGAAGTGTCGCAGGTGAGCAAGTAATATATTGTTCACATATTAGTGAATCTGTAAAAATCTGAATTTTGTTGATTGTAAACAAATGTGTCACAGATTGAAGCCATGTGTGCAGCACATAGATAAACAAAGAACTAGAGGACACAGATCAAGAGGAAGAGCCAGAAAGAGATGGACGGATGTTATCGGAGAAACATTTGCTAATTATGGTGTGATCATCACTGAGGTCACTCATTTGGCCCCAAAAATGGCAGTTGTATCTCTCTTCGACACTACGATACAAGAGGAAGAATAATCTAAAAGTAAAGTAAGCAAATTCATCACAGTTTTCATGATTATAAATGGACTCACATGTTTTTTGTTTTGTTTTTTTTTCTTTTAGATGGAGGAGTTTCGCTCCTCAAGCATCCATCAGCTGCCATGAACCGGCTCATATCTGCAGTGGAAAAAAGGAATGGAGGTCACACGTTACAGCGGCCAGTCATGGAGTTTATTGTCCAGCGCCATGACCTCGAAGGCCTTCAGCTGGCCATGAAGCAGGCGCTGAGGAAGGCAATTTGTCGAGTTTTTGCCCTCCAGGTAAAAATATGACCTGATTTATGAAGCTTAATTGTTATTTTTGGGATATTGGTTATGTTGTCCAGTAAGACCAATAATATTATGGATTTCTGCTGGTCTCCATCATTTCCTGCATATATGTGTATGTGTGTGAATATCTGCATGTGACTAATATGAGTATATTTTTGGTCATTCTTACTCTTTCTTCTGTTACACATTTCATATTTCATTGAACCTGTCCAGCATCAGCCAACACTCATCAGCAACATGTGTTTGTAGAGGTCTGCTTGCACCAAAGCAAAAGCACTTCAGAATTTTTGTTGGAAATCAGATTCATAATTTTAGGGAATCACATGTAAGAATTATCTTTGGTACAATCTGTGTAAATAGAAAATGTGTTTTATCAAATAGATGAGAATTATGCAAAGTACAATCCTTAGTTTGCAGTATGTTCACACACACTCCTCTGAACTTTCTTTCTTTCTTTCTTTCTTTCTTTCCTTCTTTCTATCTTTATCTTTCCACTTATGCATTCAAAACATTTGTTAGGAGGTTTGGTTCACAATTTAGTGCCAGGTACCGGCAAATGAATGATATTAAATTTCTGTATAGGGGCCTTTGGGTGTCTTCAAGCCATCTTCATCTTGGGCGCCCTCATACTTTTAAAAACATGTTAAAATGTTAAATGATTATCAACACTGCCATTAGACAGATTGTTAGTACTCCAGACTCCTCTTGTATAGGAGAATCTCAGACAGTGTCCATGGGTCTACCACACTGGCAAGAACTCTGGCAAATGGAAGATGATGAATGGAATTTAGTACCATGCTTTAAGTGTGTAACTGACAGAGATGCCATTGGTGATCACGCTAGGGTTTTTCAAAACCAGTAAAATTTTACCTGTCTTTCACTTTGCATGAAGTACTTTCCAAAACACCAGTTTTTTTTTTTTTTCAGTACAACATTCTGTACCTTATACTTTTTTCTAATGTAAAATTAAACACATTTTACAAACAGCAGGAATTAAAAGTGTGATTTTTTTTTACCTTGTTTGCAGCAAGATTTAATATTTATAAAATATACTGAACTGTACTGGCTGATTCTCTCCATACTTATTGAGCATCATCAACCTGCTGGCCTAATTATCCTCCAGCGATTTTTGCTGGTTGCATTTTACTAGGTTTTGGATCATACAGATTGGTTACTGTAACTGACAACCTCCAAAAGTTCCAGTTTTTCTCTTTTTTTTTTTAATTAAGTAATTTCCCAGTAATTGCTGGTTAATGTGATGGCTGTACCATATCCCTGTCAGTCCAGCTGGTCCCACTCCAGCCCTCTTAATTTGACACCAGAGCTTCCGTTGTCGAACTGTTTCCACCCATTGTTGTTATTGCTATTCTGAAGCTCAGTTTGCCTTATTTGTTTATCAGGCCCTGAACTGGCTGCTGCGCAGCGTTGTTCAGCAAGTATGTCTTCATGATCTGATGTGGTTCTTTGTGGATTCCCTCATTCCAAATGTCGAGGATGAGGTGGAAGCAGCTGCAGAGGAGGAAGGAGTGGAGGCAAAGAAGAAAGATGTGAAAAAAGACATGGAGGTAGGCTCAGTTTATGGGTTGTCTTATTATGAACGCCAATATTTAAAATGATATTTGCACAGTTCCATTGCTTTAACCTCACTGCTTAGTATCAAATTAAATACTTCCTCAGTAATCATATTTTGAGAATTTATGGTCTTGATAACTTTGTAATGTATATGGTCCAACAATTAAGTAATGAGACTGATTTTATTGTGGCCAAGACAAAAATGCCATCTATGAAGCAAAGCATCGAATCCAAAGAGGCAGCCTTCACCTATGATCTGGCAACTTTTCATTGCCGCCCGATAAGCAGATGACAAACAAGCCGCCATTTTGTTAACCTGGTTAAAGGTGCATTGTCACATAATCAGCATGGAGCAAAAAGCTGACATTAAATTCTGTTTAAAACTTGGGAAAAAAGTGCCATTGAGACAGTTGAATTGATGTGATAAATTTATGGGGATAATTGTTTATCTCATGCACAGATATTCAGGTGGTATTCACAATTTAAAAGTGGTGTGGAAACAATTACAAATGCAACTAGACGTGGACGCCCAATTTCTGTTTGTAATGAGGAACTCATTGCAAAAGTCAGAGAACGGATACAAGAAGATCATTGTTTGACTGTGAGGATGATGGCAGATGAATTTGGTGTTAACCGAGAGACCATTCATAAAATTTTAGTGGAAGATTTGGGCAAGAGAAAAGTTGCTTGCTGGTTTGTACTACATGTTTTGTCTGATGACCAAAAACATCAGCGTGGTGAGTACACAAAAGACATCATCAAAACGTGCTGCAGAAATAAAAATTTCTTAAATTTGGTTGTTGCAGAGGATGAAGATTTTCTGCTATGATCCCACAACTAAATGCCAAAGTGCTCAGTGGAAGTCATCATCATCATCAAAAGAAAACAAATTTCATCTTCAAATGTCAAAAGTGAAAACTAATGTTGGTGTGCTTCTACGACAGCAAAGGAGTTATTCACAAAGAATTTATTTCAGAGGGACAGATTGTCACTGCCAAAGTTTATTTAAGTATTTTGAAATGCCTATTGAAAAGGATTCTCCGAGTCTGACCCGAGTATTCAACACCTGGCAGTTTTTTCCTTCTTCATGATAATGTACTGGCTCACCAGGCGGTAGTTGTACAGGAGTTTTTGGCCCAAAAACAAGGGCATGTTCTCAACCATCCACCCTATTCCCCAGATTTGTCTCCCAGCGATTATTTTCTATTTCCAAAATTAAAATTACCATTGAAAGGACACTTCTTTGATGATACTGATGACATCCAAAGGGCTGTAAAACTGAATTTTTACCACATTTGAAATATTTCACATTTTTCCGCCATAGTGTAATAAAACGGAATCTTTGTCACGTTACAGTTTTTTCATATTTTTCTTGCTGTATCGTAATAAAACTGAATCTTTATCACATTTCCCATATTTTATATTTTCCTACACCAAGGATGTTCCCATATGTGACCACCCAATGTCTGACATCATCATAGCTGGGAAAGCAGCTGCCCAGCTGCCTGAGACTTTCCACAATGTCCTGAGAACAATTAGTGATGTCATGATGCTTCTGCCAATGGGTTCAGCTCTTCAGGTAAGGAAAAAATAAAATAAAATACAATTTTTATAAAAAATTTATGAGGGCAGGGCTGAAAAGTTTTAATTTTTCTGGAATGTTCTGGTGAGAATGGATATATCCTATTAATGCTAACTCTGATTGGATGTTTGATGTATGTCCTCCACCTTGTAGAAGTAGGGGCCCAGAACTCTCATAGTTTTAGCAAGTTTGGAACAAGGTTTGCACACTGTAATGTTTTAGAGAAAAGCATATGTGATTAGCCTTGGGGGAAAAAATACTACACAGAACATTTGAGGATAACAATGACTATGGTTCATTCAAACCAGGGTCTCTAGTCGGCCATGCATGCAGGGTGTGTTGTCCTGTTGAAACTAGGTGCTTGCTAATCCGCGGGTTCAAGTCATGCTCATTCTCTAGCACTTTACATTTCCTGCTATGTGTAGGCAGGTGTATGAAGCAAATGATAAAATAGTTAAAACTAACCTTAGAATATCAGAAATATAAAGGGAAAGAGTGCTTGTCCAGAGTGGGGGTATTTCTCTGATGATCTGAGGAGTTATGTTGCTGTTTCACTCTCAGAATATAGTTTCCTGCTCAGGACTATATTTTATTGAGTTATGTGAGTCCTTTCATTTAAAAAAAATTGAAATAAAGGCTGAACTTTTCAACTCACTCTTGAATGATTAGTACAGCCAAAGACTAAAGTGAAAGTGCTTAGTAAATATTTGATTCATTTTAAACATGTATGGATCACTTAATACTCTTATGGGAAGTATTAGTTCATACAGTTTTTACTTCTCTGAAATTCATTCACTTTTATTGTGAATAAACACTTGATGTATTTAAAATATTTCCATACCAGAACTGTCTGCTAGTCCCCGTGTGGTACCCAGGAACCTGGTCTCATACCTGGGAAGCAAAGAATAGGACCACTGTACCCTACCACGCATGATTGTAAAAGGCAACTAAGGAGGGTTTGCCATAGGGCCAGCAACCCTATCCTGTAAAAAATAAAAAACTATCAGACTGTTACAGAAACAGAAGCAAGGGAAAAAACAAATGCAGGTGGAAGGAGAAACGCTTATCAGGAAACTGAGCCCATGAAGGTTGTGGATGAAAGCCAGCCACTGGAAGTCCCCAGCCTGACTGCAGACCTCCTGGAACTTAAACACAAGATACAAATAGGCAGCTGGAATGTAAGAACACTTAATCAAACTGGAAAACTAGCACAAACCATCAAGGAAATGCACAGATACAAACTAGATATATTAGGAATACAAGAGGCAAGATGGACAGGGCAAGGCAGAAGGAAATTAACAACACAGCACACAGAAGATACAATAATATGGTCAGGTAAATAAGATAATTGTGAATGAGTTCCACTGATTATGGTGAAAGAAGCATCAAGAGCATTGCTGAAATGAACCCCTATATGAGAGATTATTATATTCACGCTTCAACTCAAGATTCATGAAGCTGTCTATTATAGTTTGTTATGCACCAGCAGAAGCAGCTGAAGAGGACTTAAAAGAAGAGTTTTACAACAGCCTCCAAGCAACAGTAGAAACAATACCCAAGCATGATATGCTACTCATCTTGGGTGACTTTAATGCAAAAGTAGGTGAGGGAAATGAAGATAGAAGAAGAATCATGGGAAGAGAAGGAACCGGAGAAATAAATGAAAATGGAGAAAGACTGTAGGCTCTATGTAAAAAGCATGTTGACCATCAGAGGGACAATTTTTCAACATAAAAACATCCATAAAGTGACTTGGAGGTCCCCAGACAAAACCACAGAAAACCAAATTGATCACATACTAATAAACAACAAGTGAAAATGGTCACCACAAGATGTGAGAGCAAGGAAAGGAGCAGATGTAGGAAGTGATCACAACCTTCTGGTATTGAAAATAAGACTAAAATTAAGGAAAGCCAAAATCAGAGAACCGAGAAAGGCATGCTTTGATATAACAAAACTGAAAGACCATCAAACAAGAAATAAATTCTCGATAGTACTTAAGAACCACTTCAGTGTCCTACAAGATGAAGCAGAAATCTCCATACTAGAGTTCAGTGAAACACTACTACTATAGACATACCTGAAGCAAAAACACAACTAAGCATCAATACAGGACCAATAACAATAAGTGAGGTAAAAGAGGCATTAGAGAAGCTAAAATTAGACAAGGTACCAGGTGAAGATGAAGTGACTGCTGAGATTTTGAAAGCAGAAGAGATAGAAACACCAAAACAACTCTGCCAGATACTACAACAAATTTGGAATCAAGAAAAAAGCTCCAGAAGAGTGAAAAACTGGTCTTTTAGTAAAACTACCAAAGAGTGGCCTCAGAGATTCCGGGAACTGGAGAGGCATTACCCTCCTGTCACTCACCAGTAAAGTATTCTGCTGCATAATCATCAGCGGAATTGTACCAGCACTTGATGGAAAACTTTGGAAAGAGCAGGCAGGATTTGGGAAAGGAATATCAGCATAGATCACATATTTGTACTTAGACAAATATTAGCTCAAACAGATGAGTGGCATGGACATATGCACCATTTATAGATTTTGAAAAAGCCTTCAGCAGTGTCATCAGAGAAGCGCTGTGGAAAATTTTAAGATGGCATGGCCTCCCTCAGACGATAGTGAATGTCATCAAAACCCTATATGAGGGTTTTCAATGCAAAGTGATCTGCAGAAGACACACCTCCAACATCTTTAGAGTACAAACAGGAGTGAAGCAGGGATGTGTACTATTACCAACATTAGACTGGCTAATGAAGGAGGCAACATGAGACAAATGCAGGGGATTACAATGGACCCTTAACACATTGCTGGAGGACCTTGACTTTGCTGGCGACATTTCTCTACTGTCAAGCATGCACAAAGATATGCAAGATAAAATAAGCAAGCTAACTCAGAATGCAAACAACATAGGACTAAAGATCAATGTAGGAAAGACACAGTTAATGAAGCAAAATGTGAGCAACAGAAATGTACTGAGAGTAGATAGCAAGTTAGTGAAGGAGGTCAATGAATTTGTATATCTTGGCAGTAGAGTAGTAGAAAATGGAGACAGCACAGAGGACATAAAAAAGAGACTTACTAGAGCAAACCAGGCTTTTGTAATGCTGCAGACTATATGAAAATCTAAAAAAACTAAGCAGGAAGATGAAAATCGGGATATTTGAGTGTAATGTTCTAAGTATACTACTCTATAGAAGTGAATGCTGGAAAATTACCATAACTATAGAAAACAAGCTGAATTTTTTACATACTAAATGTTTATGAAGAATTAGAAGAATATTTTGGCCAAACGCTATAAGAAATTACATCTTGTTGGCAGAAATGCAGATGAAACCACTGACAGCAATTGTTAAGGAAAGACGCTGGCGATGGTTGGGACATGTGCTCCAGATGACAGAATTACTACCAAAAATAGCACTAAAATGAACACCACAGGGGAACAGAAGGAAGGGTAGACCAAACAATATGTGGAGAAGAGAAGATGTTGAGCAACAGAGGGCTCACCTGGGCAAGAGAGGAAAAAAGGCGAGGAAAAACCCTTGCGGAAGCCCCATGTACCTGGGACACTTAAGGCTTACAGACAGACAGCTGTCTGCAAGAACAGTTCCATGAGAGTTCTGTGTCTTATGGCACAAAGTGATTATTTTTTAAAAAAAGAAGCTTTGTGTTTTAGTTACTTTTCGATCAAATTCTGCTCATCACCTCCGTTTCATCAAGATTCTCACTGGTGCTACAGAGTGTGTACGTGATACTGAGATCCTCCTCAGCTGGAGAAGATCAAAGCACTTATGGACTTGCCTGATGTGCAGTGATGATAACCCTGTAACATTTTAACGTTTAATTCTCCTGCTGTTTCTGGCAGTTAGATACTGGGTCAAGCTCTGATCTGAATGCCTTGAGACAAAGCAAAGCTTCCTCCACATCCACCCCCACCCCACAACCATGACAAGTGAGACAAAAGGATTTATTTTAAATGCCATAGGGCAGCAGAGGCTGTAGGGTCTATTTTAAATGCCCCAGGCCAGCAGAGGCTGCATGGTTTATTTTAAATGCCCCAGGCCAGCAGAGGCTGTAGGTTTTATTTTAAATGCCTCAGGGCAGCAGAGGCTGTAGGTTTTATTTTAAATGCATCAGGGCAGCAGAGGCTGTAGGTTTTATTTTAAATGCCTCAGGGCAGCAGAGGCTGTAGGTTTTATTTTAAATGCCTTAGGGCAGCAGAGGCTGTATGGTTTATTTTAAATGCCTCAGGGCAGCAGAGACTGTAGGGTTCTGCTTCCCATAGAAGTTGGCAGTTATAGTTATTGGTTGCTCTGCATGATTAGTAATAGATTGAAACTGATTGTTTAATGACATGAACAAAATCTCACTGTGTTTATAGCTTTTATCCTGCACATCAGGATTGACAGTTTTCATGCTGCACGAACAATGACATATGCCACCTGCTGTTCAGTGTCATGTCATATGTGATTGACAAGACACCAAGCACAACGGTTTGTCATATTAATCATGATTTACATTGCACTCCTCACTGCAGTACTTTGTATGTCACATTACATGTGGTTTACATAACTTCTTAGAAATGCACTTTTTATATGTCATGTCATGTGTGATTTACCATCCATTCCTCTTGCTCCTTCAGCAAATGGCAGTTAGATGCTACTGCCTTCAGTTCATGCAATCAGACCACCAGTTCCTCCACGAGTCACATGTCTTCAGCAACCTCAGTCGCATCCTAAGCAAATCCGAAGAGGAACCAGAAGAAGGAATGCTTGATACATCAATGGTCAGTGATAATGGTTCTGTCTTTGTTTTTTTTCTAGTTTATTTAAGTGTAGAGTTAATCATTCAAAAGGTTTAAAAAAAGAAAAATTGCCTGTGGCCAGTTTTACATTTGCTGTTTCCCTAAATATCCAGAAGGAGCTATCTTTCTTTTAAAAATTGATAAAGTTTGCAGTTTTGTTCCTTCTAAGTGCATGGTGGTATTGGAAAGTTCGTGGACTGGACTTGCCATGACTGTACAGCTTGACAGATACACATGGGACGCTGAAAGTCATTACTTCCAAGCCTGCTGAGTCAGTCTGCTACTCAGCTTCATATTATCTTCACATGTTCAGTTTGTACAAGCAGTTTTGTGACCTTGTGTTAGGACTGCTCCGCAATCATTACAGTGGCTGACAAATTTGAGCAACTTGCTTGCATCGAATTCTGCAAGAAGCTTCGGCAAATTGCTGCTGAGACCTCTGAAATGTTTCTTTAGGCTTTTGGCAAACATTCTTTAGGTCAAGCATGGGTTTTTGAATGGCATGCACATTTTGAAGCCAGTCTAGTGTCAGTTCAAGATAATGAGTATTCAAGGTGATCAGTCACCAGCAAATTTCCAGAAAATGGAGACAAAATTTTTGAACTCATAATTGAGGACTGTTGTCAAACACTCCATCTGCTCTATCACATTACTGGAATCAGTTATGGGGTCTGCCAAGATATCCTGATGGAGAACCTGAATATGCGTTGTTGCATTGTTTAAACTGTAACGAAGAGCAGCGGAAGACATTCAGAACTTCATAGAAAAGATCGAGCTATGTTCAGTCAATGTGCCGTTGGCACTATCACCCAACATACACTATGAACAACACTGAGGTTAAAGGCCAAGCACATGTGGGAGAGTCCTGAGCGCAAGGAGGCCCATCTCTAGGCCAGTAGCAGAGCATGGCCATTCTTCAAGTTCATCTCTGGGATGATCACAGGCTATGAAATTTGGGTTTACGGCTATGATCTGGAAACAAAACAATAGTCATCACATTGGAAGAGGCTGCAGGCTCCAAGAAAGGTGCACCAGGTCCAAAGTGCAAGAAAAAGCATAATCATAATTTATTTTTTTTGTTACTATCACAGGCATTTACCAAGAATTTGTTTTTCCTGGCAGTGTGGTGAATTCTGACTTTTACTGTGATGTTTTGAGATGCTTAAGAGATCTGCAGTGAAAAAGACTGGAATTGTGGCATTGGTTATTGCTTTGTGACAACATGCCTGCTCCCGCCTCCAAAATGGCACAGTTTTTGACAGAAAATAACATGAGTGGTCATTGCACACCCTTCATACTTGTCTGACCTTGCCCCCGTGGTTTCATTGTGTTCTCTAAAATGAAGTAAAAGTTGGAGGGGCACCACTGCAGCACCTTAGGTGAAATCCAGGTGGAATCACAGGCAGCACTGGATGGCCTTCAGGAAGAGGACTTCCCCTGTGATTTTGAGGCATGGGAACAAGCCCCAGGATTGCTGTGTATATCCCAAGGGGACTGTTTTAAATAGATAAGCCTGTACTTTCTTTTCTTAGGGTCAACCCAGGAACTTTTTGAAACCACCTCATATATAAAATTTGAGCTAACATAATGAAATACAATAAAACAAACAAATTTTAAAAAAAAAGAAGAAGAAGAGCTTACTTAGTGAGGGATTTCAGGTTGACAGGCATTGCGAGTTTGAAAGTTGTGTTTTTTTTTGTTTTGTTTTTGTCATGCCATTTTTGCTTATGGTGTGCACCTTGTTCCTTCTGAAATGTTGGCCACAACTGTATGTACTGTCTGATATTGTGAAATTATTTAAGTGAATTTTGTGATCAGACATGACCCACATGGTTGTGAAAGCATGGCAGTTTTATTTCTCAGATCTTTCTGAACAGAGCATTAGTCTTTGCTGCTGTTCTTTGTAAGATAAAGAAAACAAGTTTAAAAAAAAAAAGAGATAGCCTTTACTTTATGCATTTAATATATAATTTTATTCATAAAATATAATTTACGTGTGACCTTATTGATGCTAACAAATGGGGAGTTTTCTAAAAACATGGCCAGGAAAATTTTAAAATTTGAACTACAGTAACACTTCGTACGGGAAGATAAAATATGGAACTTTAAATAAACATAAAATATAAATTGCATAATGATTAATAAAATAATGAAATAGAATGACATAGTGTAGGACATCATGATTTTTTTATATAAAGTAGATTTACATAAGGAGACAAGTGTAGAAATCAAATGATAAGAAATTTTTTCCAGTTAAAGTTTGTTGAAGATTTCCTGATCCTCACTTGTTATGTTCATGGCATGTTTGTTTTTGTCTTGTATAGATTAGAAGAACGATGTCCGTGTGTGACTCGGTGAGTCATTGCATTTATTAACTTTCCTTTTTCTCTCACCCCATTTTGTTTTCTATTTTTTCTCTTATCCATTTCAATTTCCTGATTGTTTCCCTATATATATAATTATTTTATTTATTTTTTTTTTGCTGATACAATGTTTATCTCATTTCTTAATCATTTTTTTGTTGGTTTTGTTTGTTAAAAATAATCCCTGCTCGGAGTTTCATTTTACTTTTTCATTCCCATGATGCACTTTATATTGAATATTTGAATTTTTTACCTTTAATGGGGTGAATATAATGAACTGAGTTTCTTGATGGTTTTTTTTTTTTCCCCTCTCGATTTTGAGTAATTTAATCTGTGCAAGGGATCTGCTGAGAAGCATTGATCTGAGCTTATCAACCTTTTTTCTGCTTATTGCTTATTTGTTCTTTTCCCGTTTCCCCCCCACCCCAGTCTTGTTACTATAGAAAAGTATTTTTCACATTTTTTAGTCATGACCCTCTGAAATATGTCGCAGCCTCATGGAGGGCCACACAAACACCATTGAGGAACCCATGTGACCTAAGTATAGTAACAGTAGATGTCTCTCCATGTGATAGATCATCAATAAATAAATCCCATTTGATTATTGCTGGACTGAATGATGAAAAACAGTCTGCCTTCATCGAGTAGGATTGACTTGGCAAAGCCTACTTGCATCCTGACGTAATTAGAATTTAATCTACATATCGTCATTCTCCAAGTATTATGGGGCAAAGCTTGACCAGTGATGATGATGATAATGACTGTTGTGGCTTTTCTCATGTCCTGTATTTACACAAAATAAAATGATCCTCACATAGTATGTCAAGCCTCTCATTCACGGAGACCATGTCAATCCTCATCTTGTCTGGCCGGCTGCTGTGATACAGCCTGTTTGAAAGAAACACTTTGAAGTCTTTTGATTGGCATTGGGATGAGAATGAAAACACTTCTGTTTCCCTGTATGGGCCTGATTTACTTCATTGATTTTAATTATTTGTTAACTCTTTCCATGCCAGGCGTAAATTTTTTTACGCTTCCAGTATACTTGTTGCTTACCAACGATCAAAAAATTGATCATGATTTGTTTCAATAAAAGAACCGGTGTAACATTTAGATTGTACATATTTCATCCACGTTTCTGGTGACACTTTTCAAAATGGTGAAAGAGTCCTTAGATATGAGCGATGCCGAGCGAGAAAAAGGAAGAGAAACATGGAAAATTTTCAATTTTTGATGATGTATATAGGGGTATGGAAATGGCCTGTGACCACCCCGCTGTTCTTGAATGTATCCCAAGTAGATCTAGACATATTTAGACGACTGGAGAAGTAGGTAGGAGGTTATTTCAGACATTAATTTAGCGAGAGTGCAACATAGAAGCACAATATGAGATCAACAAGTAGATATAGACATCTCAGATGGTAAGTAGTGCAGATATAGACCTAGCCGATGGTGAGCTGGGCACAATCATTGCCTAAAAACATCACATTACTTCTTTTTTCCTAAAAAAAACTCTGCATTTATGAAATTTTCATACATTTAGTTATACTTTGAGACATAATAAGTACACAGAAGTACATGGAAATACTGTTTTCCATTCCATTTTACAACTATACCCCCTAACATATCAAGACCTGCGCTTTTACTCTGGTAAGCAACTGAATGTCTGCTTTTCTTCCTGTGGCACGGGAAGAGTTAAAGTTTAACTTTTGGTTAACCTAGCATTTTTTTTTTGTCCTGGTGAAAAAAAGTTCCAGGTCAGTGAATGAGCACCATTTAGGATGTTTTATAGAAATGATGAAGTGTAATACGGAGTAAAGTAAAATTTACTCATAATTATTAGGGGGCATTAAATTTTTACTGTTTCATGTTTACTTTATATACATTTTGAAAAAAATTTCTTTGTGAAGTATCTTATGAATTATGTATACACAAGACATGAGGGAAACAAGACCTAGGAGTAGACCAAGACAGAGATGGAAAGATGACATAGAAGAGGATTTAAAAGAAATTGATGTCACCAACTGGAGAGAAAAGATTAGGAATAGAGAGAAATAGAGGCAGACTTTATCTGCAGGAAGGAGCCTTAATGACTTGGAAAGCTGAAGAAGAAGAAGTATCTTATGAAGATCTGTTGGTGGAAACGTTGCTTGTTCTTTTTTTTTTAATGTCTCTTAACAAGCCACCTCATTACATCAATAGTGTCTTAATTATTCAGGTGTAATTAGTGAGTATTTTGAGACAAATATTTAGGTCACTTTAGAACTAATGCTGCATATTTTCAAGTATAAACTTCCGTACCAAACTGGACTCTGATTTAACTCCTCAGTTTTTAAGCTCTCTTTGCCCTTTTTTTTCTGAAGTGTGTGTGCAGGGTTGCACACTAGGGCTAATAGTGGGCACTTTTAATTTCTTAGTGTTGAAGTACAAAATGTTTAGAAGATAACTATTAAGGATCAGTTGTGTTCCACTGAAAGCAGATCCCGAGGCTGATGGATCATTTCTCAGAAAAACATAGACTCTAGGTTTACAGAAGGTCTGAGATGTGGAGGCTTCTGTGATCATCACTGTGGACAGCTGTGCAAGTTTCTCTACCTGGACTCCAGCATACTCATAGCTCTCACCGTTAAAATATAGACAAATTCACTGGCATGAGCCATCTTTATGTTCCTCACTTCAGAAGAATTCTGAGTATGCAAACAATACAGGCTTCATCAGCGTACTATAGGATATTGAGACTGTATCTACATCTAGTTCATGTAAATGCCATGGGTTGTGCAATTAACTCATTTACCCAGCCTGTCATCAGTTTCTGGGTCTGTTGACCACTGGGACATGACTAAAATCATCAAAAGCAGGTTTGTCATGGCTTTTCTTGTGACTCGGGGCCCGTACTAGCTGTTACCTCCACTGAAACACTGACAGACCAGGTCTGTTTATACTAATCTTATTGTTGAGTTGTTTGTTAGTAATTGCCACAAACTCAAGTTCTTGGCATCTGTTCACTGTTGAGATCTGGAAAGCAGCATTGCAGGCGTCATCAGGTACAATTGCTTTCCTTAATTCCAGGACCCAACCTACAAACCAGGTCTCTCAGCAGATTCCACCAACAGAAAACATTGTTTGTCCTTATTCTGTCAGTCATGTCAAAATAACATCAATCATTTTCCCACAAGCACCCCAGATAATGGGTTAAAGTGATTTACTGGTGCCGCTTGGCAGGCTTATAGCTGTACCTTATAGCTGCTTGTCTGTCTTCATTCCTGAGCAATGAAAATAGCTGAATACCATTAACATATGGTGCCTGTGTCAGGTTCTTTGCATTTTTTATATTTTTTAACAATACCATCCATAGGGAAAAGACTGAATTAAATGTGAACAGGAGCACAATTAATATATCCTTCAAGCCATATAGCAGTAACAGCTTTTGGTGTGGAAAGTTTGCTGTTAAAAATATAGAACACTATTGGAGTGGCCACTGTCAGATGAAGATTAATCTTACAACCTTTTTTTTCTTTAACCAAATAGTGTGTTATAGAGTAGTCTGGCAATAATAACAATGATTAATTATCATCAACATTGTCATGAGCCATCATTTCATTGAAGCTTTTCTGCCATGAAAACTCCAGCTATACAGGGTATCCCAAAGGTCCTTGCGCTATTTTTGGGTATTTTAATTCAAAATGGGATTTGGATTTTTGAAACACCCTGTATGTGTCAGATTCGATAATCATCTGTAGGCACTTTTATGCATATTTGCCAGTTTGTGTAAAAGTATAAAATGCAAGTTCACACATACTAGCCTCTGCTTGTTGTAAGTACAGTCATTTTTCTGATGTGGGATAAAAAAGAATTTTCATTGCTAAGATGTTCTCTGATTTTATACCCTCTAAGTGGTAATTCATTATGGAGGGTATGGATAAAAGTGCTAGTGTTTAAATGATTAAGTACATAGTGCTTTTTAAATAAACATCATATTGTACTTGTAAAATGTGATATCAAATAGTTGGATTTTGTTTCTAAAGTTCAAGAGTTTTTAAAAAGTGGAGCAATTTATTATTTGCTTTTGATGAATGGAATAGATTTTTTTTTAAAGAAATGTTTGCTGTTGCTTGTTGTTTTTTTTTTTTTAATTAAATGTCTACGAAATTTTAGTTGTTTTTTTTTTATTGCTGTTTCTTTGAAAAGACACTCAAATTTGTAAGTGATAGGGGCAGTTTCAGGGTAATGACTATTTGCACACTGTACATGAGAAAATGAGATTCCCTATAAGTTGTTAAATGTTTACTTTGTTGAAGGAAAGATACTGCATTTGGCATAATAGAAGATTATAGCTGTAACTTGGTAGATGTAGCTTGTGATACTTTACTGAAGGAGCTGACCTAAGGTTCAAGATTGTGTTTTATCTGTCATAAAAATTTAGCTTTTTCATAGAAAAGTTTACATACCATTACAGTAAAAAAAGAAGTACCTGGTTCTTATTGTACTGTGTGAGGGTAGTAGCGGTGATGCATAGAAAAAAACTGAAACAGAAGTTATGATTGTTTCCGTCAGTAACATTTTTTTTTGTTACTGGCATAGGAAATATAATGAATGTTACAGCAAGGAAGAACACATTTCATGCATTGCAGCAAAAGACTTTTGTGTCAGAGTAAAATCAACAGTATGGAAAACAGTTTTGCTAATTGAAATATTCACACCTTCTTTAGTTACTGAAGTATAAATGTGTAAACGGGCACCTTAACAGTGTGACATTGTTGCATTGCATTCTGCATTTTCAAAGTTCAGTTGTAAGCTTGTTTCCTGTGAGGTTCTGCATGTTTGCCTCCTATAAGAGCTGGTTTGTTTGCATGACATGATAGCTGTTATGTTTGTTTCCTATGAGAAATAATATGCATGTGTCATATGAGAGGTATGGTGTTAGTATTGAGTTAGAGCCAACATATTTATGTTCTATGAGAGGTGTTATGTTTGTTTTTTATGAGAGCCAGCATATTTATGTTCTGTGAGAGGTGTATGTTTGCTTCTTATGAGAGCCTATATGTTAGGTTACCATGACAGCCAGTATGTTAGTTTACCAGGAGACCTGCTATGTTAGTTTACCAGGACAGCTAGTATGGTAGTTTACCAAGACAACCAGTATGGTAGTTTACCAAGACAACCAGTATGTTAGTTTACCAAGACAACCAGTATGTTAGTTTACCAAGACAACCAGTATGTTAGTTTATCTTGAATATGTTTGAGAGTTTGTCTTCTCTGATGGCTGGTCAGCTGCTTATTTTACCAGAGTCTGAGATTGTATTTTGCTCACTATTTTTTTTTCTCACATTTAAAGTGCTTTATCAACAATTTGTCAAAGCTCAGACACGTTGCTGTGTGAGAACTTACTGTTTCCATATTCCATATATTGTTTACAATGAGAGCCAGTATGTATGTTTACCAAGACAGTTGTCATTTTTGTTTCCAATTTGAACCATATTTGTTTCTGCAGAAGAATCCATGTATGTTTTTATTATTTGTGAAGGATAAGAAAGTGGAAAGCCATATTAAAGAATGCTGCATGTGATGGACTAATTAGTTGAGATATCCAAAATGCTTTTATTTATCAGTCTTTTGTACATTGTTTATTTTCTCCATTTTCATTATTTTCTTTTTGTATAAAGCTAACAATATGGATGTTTTGGCATCCTAGAATCAGCATTTTTGTTATGCATTTCATGCATACCCCCAACCCTCTTCTTCCACATTGAGCAAACCATTTTGTCCCAAAACTAGATGACATAATTTTGTCATCTACTTTAATGCTCATTTTATGAATACCTGGGCAATGTCATTTTTATGCCATTTTCACAAGTCCTGTCATTGCTGTCTAACAGGTGTCACACAAGGTATTTTGCCTCAAAGACCTAACTGGTATGACTGACATTAAAGCCTCAAGCCGACAAGCTATGATAGGTAGTCTAACAGGTATATACATGTTTATTTTTCAGTGTTTATCCTTGTCCTTTTTTAAAAAATACAGAATAATGTTTATCTTTATTTTGTAGTGTCAGATATTGTCTCTGTACTCCAAAGCGCAACCTGCAAACATGCAGTCTACAGAGACTTAGCTTAAACTTTTGTTTCCAGGAAAAGAGCTTGGATGGAAGACCTTGAGGATAAGCATGAACTCTTGCTGATGATGATATTCTTTGAGGTGACCTGTCTCCTAATCTAAAAGTCTGAACAGATAAAACTGAAGTAGTAGAGTTTCCTAACGTTGCTGTTGTAAGAACTGGTCACTGCAGACTATTGAGTCAGCTCTTCCAGCTCATAGATCCAACGCAGATAAAAGACCTTTCAGGAGTGGAACACTGCATAACCCAGATGTGTTCAAAGTACCCGTAACTGTGCAGTAAGACCTGACCACATGGTTTAGATCCGAAGTGGAAGCTTTGAGATTGACACTCAAACCAGGAGAAAACTATAGACTTCATCATAGTGATAGGGCTCCAGGTTTAACACTTTGTGGACCACAGTTATTTACCCTGATAAACTCCCAGTTCCCAGCAATTTTTCTAAAAAATGAACTTTTTTGAGTGGACTTAGAAAAACATGCATATCTCTCCTCACCTTTGAGATAAATTAATCCAGGTTGGTAGACAGACTCCCAAGACCCTCTAGTACTTCTTGAGTGTGTGATATCTTGTGAAACAGTTATCTGGATGCAATGGGACTTGACAACAAGTTTTACAAATAAATTTTGTTTCACTCTTTTTCTCATTGACCAAGCACACTCTGCACTTCTTAGATGATGCTTTTTTAGTGCTTTCATCCTCAGGCTTCACCAGGACATGATCCTTTACTATTCCAGATAATCATTGTTGTGCATTGTTGATATCATGCGACAAGTCTTTTGTCTTTCCTTCATCAGTCAAAAGCTACTGCTTCGATTTATACAACTCTTGAAATTTAGGCAAACAGTAATCTAGCAGGTTTTATTTTACTAATTCTGCCTGTTTCTGGAAGTGTCTGAGAGTTGTCAGAGAAATGCAGAAGTGTCAGAAGATGCTCAAATTAAGCTCTGCTCATTGTTTTTGAAAATATTGGTATATGTTTCTGTTGTCCAGTACTCTTTCCAGTGTGACTTCCTAGTCTGGCCTATCAAAATGATCAATCCAAAGAATTTGTTCATGTCTGAATGTGTTATTATATTTTCAGACAAAAAGGCAGTAGATTTGTTCATATATTGGGTCTGTGCACGGTATAAATTTTTATGATGAGCTAACAGTTTAAAAAAATCATTGCCAAACATTGTACTGAAAATTTCCTCTATGCTGTCTGGTTTGTTTACATTCATTGAAACATCAGGATTTCCTAGAAATGTTTCAAAAACTGGTGTAGAATCAGTGTTACTCCACACACCTATATCACTGCTAACTATATCACATGAAAAATGTGAAATACTGTTGGAGCATCATATCCTGACATTGAATAACAATCACACTGTCACTTGAATTTTCACTTCTGACACAGCAATGCTGTGCCTAGTTATCATATTTTTTTAATCCAATAGCCATCACAGAAATCACTTTGAAACACATCAATTTCATTACTAGAATCATTAAACAGCGATTTGTAGTCATCACTGGGGTAGTCTGACAAAAAAATCAGAGCATAATTCATTGTAATTGTCATTGAAAGAAGCATGCTCCGCAATTTCCACAAAATGTCGACTTGGCGAGATCTCATAAACACGTGTTCCCGACAGCTAAAACTGCGAGATTTATATTTTCTTTTAAAGTTACGAAGATTGAAAACAATATTTCATTATATTAACTTTGCAGTAAGACAACCAAAAATTACTTTAAATAACAAGCTAGAAACAATTTAAATAAGATGACCATCGAAAAAGGCATATCCACCTTTCGGCCAATAACGCATGGAAACCAGAAAACAGATTTTCCCGTCTTTGGCCCTGGAAGCATTAACATGAACTGGCATGCGAAAGCTGAAAAAAAAAAAAGAGTTACCTCCCTGTGACTGCAGACTCAGGGCTTTTGGTAACTGATGCAGTAGTTAAGATCTTGCATTTTAAAAAAAAAAACAAAAAACTTGGTATCCAAATGAATGTGAATTGTAAAGGAATTTTTAGATTCAGCAGTCAGTTTAAGAAGTCATCTCAGCAGGCACAACTCCACTAATGGCCAGGATTTAGTAATGCTGGGCCAAGTGGTTTTCCTACACCCTGTTCATTGAGAACAGCTTTCAGAGATAGGATAGGGTAGAGTCCTGACCAGCTTTATCTCAAAGGTAAGGTAAAAGGTAAAATTCCCGTTTCCATGCCAGTAAGGCATATTGGGGATATGGTGTTAGGCCCGTATTTCCACAACCTTCAGCACATGAAAGCGTGATGTGGTAAGTATCATACATGACTGCATTTACCTTCCTAGATTTCTCTGGTACCCATTTTTAGAGGCTGGGTGGACCCCAGTGCCTTTTTAGTGTGTACCAGGAAAAAATCCCACTGCTGGGACTTGAACCCAGTGCCACCTTATCTCACAGGCAATGAGGAAAATATCAATATGTCTGTCAGCTACTTTCCACAGTCTTACAGCATTGACTACATAATCTTGTGGACGTACTTATACTATATAACACTTAATATCTTTATGTGTTCAGCTTCTTGGTGTATTTATAATCACAAATTTATTTACATTGTTTTGTCCTGCAGATAGCTCAACAGAAACCTTCTGGGAGAGTGGAGATGAAGACCGCAACAAGATGAAAGTTCTGACTATCACATGTTCTGCAAAAACGTCACCATCCATCATTTATGTCCACATTGATAACATCAGGGATATGAGTGTAAGCGTGAATGCATGTTAAATAAATATGAACGAATTCATAGACAAAATGTCAGAAGAATGAAGAGTAAATGTTGGGATTTTTAAAAACCAGTTGGAAGTGTCAAGACAAGAAAGATAACTGCAGCATGGAGAAGGAAGATATTCTTTCTTATATTCTTATATCCTTCCCGTGCCGTTGAACGTCACATAGGGCTCGCAAAGTAGTTCGCCAATTTTTCCTGTCTTCGGCGAGTCTTTCAACCTCATCAAGGGATTTTATGCCTGCTAATTTGGCCTCTCTTAACAGTGTCCTCTTCAGAGTTTCACGCGGTCTGCCTCTTTTTCTTTGGCCTGTTGTGTTCCACTTGATAGCTTGTTTTGGGATTTTCTGATCATTTCTTCTCATCAAGTGACCAACATATGTCCATCTCCTTTTCCTGATCACCCATGAGACTGGTTGTTGTTCAGTCATCTGTCTTATCTCTGCATTGTTCCTGAATTCGTTCCACTTGATGCCAAGTATTTTCTTTACGCATTTGTTTTCAAAAGAGTCTAATCTCTTCTCTATTTCATTAGTTGTTTTCCAGCTTTCGCATGCATAAATGATGGTGGATGTTACATTTGAATTGAATAGTCTTAACTTGGTTGTTGTGCTTATAACTGATAATAATATAATAGAAGGAAGATAACAAAACCATAAAAGAATAGAAGGACAACCACACGCAGTTGAGCAAAATTGAAGTTTAAGATTTTTACAGAGCAGAAAGTGGAAAAGTGTGAATAAAGAGTGGTTGTATAGGAAAAAGAGAAGCAAGTTGGAGTGTGAAGAAAAAAAAAAAAGAGAAATTATGATTAATATTTCCAATAATCACAAAAAAAATGTGCTTTTATAATTTGATTTTAGTTGGGCCTGTTATCATTTTACAGTAAATTAGAACATTCAGACACAGAGGAACATGACTGCAGCCTGTATATTTATCTTCTCAAATTTTGGTTAAGTATGTTTACCTTTCTGTCATTTCTGGTGGTTAAGAATATTTATCTTTTGCATCACCACACTTTTGTAAAATTAAAATATTTATCTTTTGTATCTCTTTCCATATAAAGAATTTCATGTCCACACACTTCACTTTCTTGTGTATGCACTTCACTTTCATGTGTATGCAATTCACTTTCATGTGTACGCACTTCACTTTCATGTGTACGCACTTCACTTTCATGTGTATGCACTTCACTTTCTTGGGTATGCCCTTCACTTTCTTGGGTATGCCCTTCACTTTTATGGATATGTGCTTCACTTTCTTGGGTACGCACCTCACTTTCATGTGTACGCACTTCACTTTCATGTGTATGCACTTTCATTTCAGAACAAAGTGTCAAGTGTGACATATAGTGCTGGCACCTCCGCTGACGATTTGAAGAAAATCAAACTTGTAAGTTGTAACGACATTCATCGTTAATTAGCATTATAAAGTGATGTACGTACTTTTTCCTCATATTTTTTTTTTAATCCTTGTTCTGAATGGTAACTTCGAAACAGTATAGCTAAAAAGAAAGTTCTGTATTAAACAGTGTGAATGAGTGACTGAGACTTTGTATTGCAAGATTTATTAGAAACACTGCCACTTCCAGATATTAAGTTTTGTGATGAGTAGAGGTAGAGGAAGAAAGGAACAGTGAAAGGATGTATTGACATTTATGCAGGAAATGGCTTCAAGTGATGTAAGCACTCTGTGACTGTGAGGGAATAGGTAGGGAGTGTTTGGACACTTCTGTTACAGAGTTATGTAGGGGAAGTATGAGGGGTGATTGATAAGTTCTCGGCATAAAGTACAACGGATTATTTGTGGACAACTTTTTTGGGTTATTTCTCAAAATAGTCCCCTTGCAAGTTTATGCACTTAGTCCAGCGATCCTGGAGCATACAGAATCCTTTGTAAAAGTCAGCATCTTGTGCTAGTAGAAAGTTGTCTACAGTGCGAATGACATCAACATCTGAAACAAATTTGCAACCACTCAGCTCCTTTTCTAATTTGGTAAACAGGTAATAGTCTGAAGGGGCCAAATCTGGAGAATAAGGAGGATGTTCAAGAGGCTGGAAGCTGCATTCATGAATGGCAGCCATTGCTACCACCGGCTTGTGAACTGTAGCATTGTCTTGATAAAAGATGACTCCTCTCGTCAATTTCCCTCCACGCTTTTCCTTCAATTTTACCTGCAGTTGCTTCATAAATTAGCGTAAATAGGCCCCGGTGACCTTCTGCCCTTTTGAAGATAGTCTACCAATAGCACACATTCTGAATCCCAAAAGATGGAAGCCATCACTTTGCCTGCAGACAGAACCACCCTTGCTTTCTTTGGAGATGGGAATCCATGATGCTTCCACTGCTTTGACTGTTCTTTGGTTTCTGGTTGAAAATGATGAACCCAAGTCTTATCCATAGTCACAAATTGCTGAAGAAACTTTTCAGGATCTGCAGAAAAATGGCCAAGATTGTGTCTTGACATGTTGAGATGCTGCCATTTGTGATCAGCTCCAAGAAGTTTCAGGACCCATCGAGCAGAGACCTTTGTCATTTGAAGATCATTGTGAATAATGGCATGAACACATTCCTGGGAGATGCCCAACTCAATAGCAGTGTATCGCTCAGTTAGTTGTCAATCCTCCATTATCAGTGGTTTCATCTGTGGTTACCGTTCTTGGTCTTCCTGGACAGGGATCATCTTCCAGACTCTCCCTTCCATGTTTGAATTGAGCTGCCCATTTCTTCACTGTGCTGTAAGAAGGGGCACTCTCCCCTAGAGTCTTTACCATATACTCATGGATCTTCTTTGATGATAAGCCCTTGATGCAGAGGTAGCGAATGACTGCTTGATGAGAGTCTAATTTCTTGTCTATTTCTTTAGTTGATTTCCAGCTTTCATGTGCATAAATGAGGGTGGATATTACATTTGAATTGAATAATCTTAAGTTTTTGTGCTTATAACTTTTGAATTCCATGTTTTCAAGATTTTTGAAGGACAATGCTGCTTTTGCAGTTCTGATTCTAACTTCCTTCCTAGTGTCACCATCCTAGTCTATGATGCTGCCAAGTTATGCAAATTGGTTTACTTCATCAACTGTTCCTTCTAGTATATTTTTCCTTCTTGATTAATAAGAAGTTTCATTATTTTTGTTTTGTCTTTGTTAATTTCAAGACCTATTTTGCTAGCCAAGGAAAGCAGAGAATCTGTTTTTTCCTGAATTGATTTCACATTGTCATTAATTTTATTCCATCAGCAAAATCAAGATCTTCTGTTTGGGTCCCATCAGTGCCGGTTTTGCTAGTACAGCATCTTTTCATTATAAAGTCTATGGCAGTTCCAAAAAATTAAATCCTCTAGCCACCCAAATTTATGCTTGAAAAGTATAGGGCACAGGATGCAGGAGTCTCTGTCAGTATCTGTTTGAACACTACAAAAACACATACTTCAGTTTTGCATGTTTCCACAGCGATAGTAAATCTACTAAAGGTAAAGGTAATACTGTCATGCTTTAGAGGCACATAGGGATATGGTGTTAGTGCTTGCTATTTGTAAAAAAAAAAAAAAGCTCTAACATCTGGTGTTATTTACCAAGATCAGTTTGCATACTTGAGCAGCTCAATGGGCATTTTCCATGACGCAGTGGAAATTCATCTGCCAATTTATTTTACTTACCCTCTGTTCTCTGTGTGCCCACTTGCCTCGTCACGATTCTGCTACAGTACTACCAAAACTACAGCATAAAAGACAAGTTGAAACATCCAATCCAAGAGTCATTTCTCAACAAGAAAGAAACAGTAAAGGAAAAACATGTACCATCACTGTATTTTTCTTTATCACAATTATAGCACGGAGTAACATCTGGAAACTGGAAAATAAAACTAGCAGTTTCTTTTTTGCGCAGCTCTAAAAATTTTGCGAGCTGTATGATTTTTTTCTGTGTGCAGCAACATAGCTTGGAGGGAATAGTGGTTCCCACACACAAGTTTAGGTTTAATTATGTTTTTGAATATCACAGAAAGATTCATTGATTTTATGAAACATGACCCCAAAAAAATTGTCTGGCTGCTTTGATTGTTTCAGAAACTCATATAACAAGTTCTTTGACACTGTTGTTATATGATATCTGTAATTTATTATTTAAATTATTATTAATGATCTGTAATATTTTACATAAGAATATTTGCTCATCTTCATGTGAAACAGGTGGAGACTGATGCTCGCCATTGTGGATGGATTAGCTGCCCACTTCCATCATCAACAAATGCCCCTTCACGTCACCTGACAGTCGAGCTGAAGGGCCCTGATCAGAGCCTCAGGTTAAGACAGATTAAAGTGAGCAGACCAGATCATCCTTCTGTAGCACGTTCCAAGTCCTCAGCTTCTAGAAGTTATATAACAGTCTTTTATAGGTTTTGTTTTTTTCTTGTAGCTGCGTAAGACCATATAAGGTTACGATAGGAGAATTGAGCGTACAAAGTTACGTTTAACCCTTTCCAAATCTTTGCCAAAAAATTCTTCCAAAAAACCAGTTTTAATATTTGAATCTTTGTGTCAGTTTCCGAGATAAATGTATTACTTCAAGAGCAAGTGTCAGTTGTTAATAAAGTGCTGGAATAAAACTCATTCATGTTTTTATCATGCTCTGAATGAGGGAAGAAATGGCTTAATTAAAAGTGATGTCACGTCTTGGACTGAAATCACTTGAGTTTTGTTTCCACTGCCATCACTTTCCTCTTGATATATATATTATAGCAGGCACTACAGAGTACATGAACCTGTGCCTAGATATTTGTATGTTTCTGTTGTCCTAATAATCATATCTCCAACATTTATATAATCTGGATCATTCTACCTCTGTCTCCTAATATCTTCATATACTCGGTTAATGGTCAAGGACACTTTTAGTGCCACATCTCTCAGTTGTATGCAGGTATTGATGACTTCTTGCATAGTTTCCCCCACTAGGTCGATGTCATCAGCGTGTCCAAGTATTTTAGCTTGTTCTTCTGTACTGCTTTCTTCTTTCGCTTTTCTGATTACCTTTTCTAGTACTAGGTTGAATAGTAATGGAGATAATGTATTCTCACCCTCTTTTAAACCAGTTCTTATATAGAAGGGTTCTGACTTCCTTTATATATTACTATATTTTGTGCATCCTCCACATATTCTTGTCAAATTGATTAATTTATTAGGTATTTCAAATTCTCCCATAATTTTCAATAAGCTGCTCCTATCTATGCTGTCATAAGTTTTCTTGAAGTCAATGAAGATATTATGCACTTCTTTTCCATATTCCCAGCACTTTTCTGCTCCTCGACATAGGTAAAATATTTGGTCTCTGGTTGATCTTATTCTTCCTAAAATCTGCTTGATAGCTTTTCAGTATGTTCTCACTGTATGGTTTAACCGAATACCGTAACAGTGTAATCTTATCAGTGAAAAGAATGGTTTAAAAAACAGGTAGAACAACAAGAATCAACAAGTGAATCATTCAGAAATACATAGTACTTTATATTTTGAAAGTTTAGAGAGAACTGAAACCACCACTTGCATTTAAGTCTTTTACTGTTTTGTAGTAATTTTATGTCCTTTACTGTATGTGTAGCTTTTTTTTTAATGCTTTTGTCTTATCTTATTCCACGCTTGTGTCAGTTGTACTAAATTACCTGAATGTCATTTAGTGGGGGTTCATCCTCGCTATAGTTTGGAGCAAAAAAAAAAAAAAAAGTTATTATGAATGCAGTGGGCCAGGTGGTATTGTTGTCTGCCAAATTATAATGATGATTATGGCATTAGATGGCTGTAATAGCTGGCTGCTGTGTTCTTTCTCATGTCCTGGCTCATATACAGGAAATTATGATGATGCTCACTCGCAGATTTCCATCATGAAAGGATCCGATGTTAATGCAAGGCGTGTTACAGTAGAAATTTTTATTCTCTAAACCTAAAAAATATTCAGGTAGTATTTTTAATGTCTGGTTTTGTGTCTCCCTGGAACTGCAAGCTAATGTTCCTTGCAGCTGATGCTGTGAAAGTGTTGAGGTACAGCATCATGTCTGGTTGGGAGGGGGTTGTGGCGGCTATTTTTGCAGTCCATGAGTAACAAAAATCAAAGAGTGTGCAGTGCTTCTTTAGCAGGCTCCACCGCCATAGGGATTATGATGATCCCTGCCCCATTAACTGGGGTAGGCTTGTTACTGGGGTGCCAATGGAGAAGTGGGACAGGTCTTGGACGACTGTGGTCCACCAGCCCTGATGCCAGCAAGTCATGGGTCAGTGATTGCCAAAACGGACAGCATCTTCATCTTCCCTAGTATTTTTTTAATAGATTGTTTAAATCTGATAGTATTTTGTGCTGGCGACCAAGACAGCAGGGAAATGGCAGTGGAAGACACCATTAAAATTTTAATAAAATATTTTTATGAAGATTCTGGGCTCATTTGAGGACGAGGAGCTGGAGATTGAGGTCAAAAAGGGAGCGTCTCAGATACAACAAGAAAACTGTGAAGCAGAGACTTTGAAGGTGTTCAGGATTCTTACCTCTCAGGTAAAATTGATTGTTGCAGATTTTTATTTTTGTTGTTTTCCTTGTTGCTGGTTAAGCTGCTGGTAAATGTTGATCTGCCCTGGTGCGATTGTTTTTGATGATCTGTGTGTTAGTGAGAATAGATCATCCTGTGTTAGTTTTGTAATAGTTGTCAAGTTTACATACAGTGTGTATAATTTTGTGTTATGTTATATTTATCTGAGTTTTGCATGGATGCTTCCTTGTGGTGATAGTGCATTATTGTGTATTATCTACCAGAGTACATAGCCTGTGATTATGTGCACACAATCCTTGCATTATTTTGTATCATTTTTCCTTTAATCTGCATAAATTCTGTTATTTTTTTTTTATCATTGTTTTTATGTTATCAGGTATGTACTTGTACCATTTGATAGGTTTTTGGCAAACTGGTGACCAGCCCAGAAGACAGTGAGACAGAGGAAGATAAAAGAGAGGACAAGGATAAGGTAGATGGTGACAACGATCTGAAGGAGCACATGGTCAGCATCTTGTTCAGCCGAAGCAAACTCTCACACATGCAGAAACAGGTTTGATATATTCATTCACAGTTTTTCCACAATAATAAGGTATTGTTTCACCGAGTCACAGTATTAAACAGATTAGTAGTTAGGGTGTCTGAGTGTCAAAGTGGTTAGTGCACTGGTCTCTCATGGTGAAGGTCGGGGGGGTTTGAATCCAGCTGGAGGTACCCTAATCACCCAGCTGTAGAAATGGGTACCCGACTTCTTCTGGAGTTGGGGAAGGAAAGACAGCATGATGCTGGCTATATCACCCTCTAGTGTGCTAACAGGTCAAGGAAAATATGGGCACTAACACCATATCCCTATGTGCCTCAAAGGCATGACAGGATTACCTTTACCTTTTTAGTTGAGAGTTAACTTCTGAACCTGAAAATTATATTTCAACCAAGCCATCAGTACCAAACGTTATATATATAGGTGTGATACTGACCATATCAGACTTTCATGTGGGTCTTGGAACTATGGCCCAAACACTGTATCCCCAATATGCCTTAATGGCATGGAAATGGGAATTTTACCTTTTATATATATATATATATATATATATATGAAAAATCAGAATGGTGTATGCAGGCTGGATTTTTAATTTTGCCCTCTACAATATATACAGTATACTATATATACACCATTCTGATTATTCTAGGTAAGTGGCCGTTAATCTCTCAACCTCGTCCACTCTGGGAATTGAAGGAGGCCATCATAACCCATTTCTATTAGACTATCTGTATTTCCAGGAGCTACAATATGTTATAGGTTGCTTGTAGATAGTCTCAAGCTTTCAGCTTTAAAGAGAAACATTCAACAACCAAACAGCTGTAGCCAACCATCTGTAACAAGATCTATCCAGCAGCCAACCATCTGTAACAAGATCTATCCATCAGCTAACCATCTATAGTGAGATCTGTTCAGCAGCTAACCATCTATAGTGAGATCTGTCTAGCAGCCAACCATCTATAGTGAGATCTGTCCATCAGCTAACCATCTATAGTGAGATCTGTCCAGCAACCAACCAACTATGAATGAATGAATGAATGATCTTTATTGGTGAGATCCATCCAGCAACCAACCAGCTATAGTGAGATCTATCCAGCAACCAACCAGCTATAGTGAGATCCATCCAGCAACCAGCCAACCATGAGATCTTTCTAGCAACAAACTATCTTGGTTAAACATTGTGGTCTGAGACTTTTAGTTAAATTTCATGTAAATCCTTTCTCTCATTGTCTGTTTGCTGTTTCTTTTTGTGTATCTTAATTTAATAGCTTCATGTCGTAAAAAGTCACTTGTCTGAAATGAACGCACTTGACTTTTGTACTCTGCTCCAGGTGTGTAACCACATTGTCCAGGGTATCAGAAAGGAGGCGGCCAAAATGAAGGAAGAATGGGAGCATTCTCTTCAGCATGCAGTCACCTCTGAAGATGTGCATGGGTCAGATGTTTACTGCTTTGAACTGGTCTCCATGGTGGTGGCCCTGAGTGGATCCTCCGTAGGACGGAAGTACTTGGCCCAGCAGTACCTTCTTATACAGGATCTGTTCAGCCTCTTGCACACGGCCACTCCTAGGATCCAGCGACAGGTACAAGAAAGCAGCAGCCAGTGTAGCTTTGACTAGCTTTCATATTGATACTTTGAATTTTTCTAGCTTGTGAGAAGTGCGGATGTTAACACTTCATGCAGGGGGGAGAATTGTGTGTGTTTATTAGAGGCACTGATCTCTAAACATGTGCTTGTGTGGAGACTATGTGCTCCTTGTAAATATAATTGTTAGACAGGTATGTATAGCCAGACATCTTATGGCAGCCCAGTCATCTACATTTTTCTTTTGGAGTGGGTGGAAAGGCTCATTGAAGTTAATATTCTGATAGGTTACTGTAACTGTGTATTAATTCACTTTCAACATTCTGATTGATTACTATAATAGTTCCACAATCTGATTGATTATTGTAATGGTGTATTATTTTCTTTTCTACATTCTGATAGACAACTGTAATATTAATAATTTACTTTCATTTCTGACTTGTGATAGATTGCCATAATTTTCCGACGTGTCCTGCCGTGGGTGAAACCTCAGGTCCTGGCCAACATCTTGTCCATCCCAAACCTGCCCCCGCCAGACTACAACATTGTTGGTGGGTCAGAGGGGGTGTCGGCATTTGACCCTCATGTTCCTGGCATCTTGGACGTGTTCTTGGCATGTGTGGCGAAAGCCCTGACTGTTCAGATGAAGATCAAGAGTTCTGGTCCAAGCAAGGTCAGCACAACCTTGACGTTATCCCAGTGCTTGGAAGATTCAGCCAGGTGAGTTCAGGGCAAAAGTTGAACTTTTTTCTAGTTTTAACTCTGTTATCTCACAGTTTTTACACAATCACTTGCACAATTTAATTGCCTGCGTGTGTAAAGATTTGTGCCTTGGTCCTATCCAACAGATATCAGATCCTGGTTAAATCTTACAGGTATGTCAGAATAATCGGTGACCCTTTTTAAGAAAAGGCTGCTTTCATGGGAATAAACATCACTGAGTTGGCATAGGAGTTCATACGAGAGTGTTATCATTTTGAAGTGAAAGTACCAGTTAACCTGGGCTGCTGAAGTGCAGGCATTTCTGTTGGGAGGGTTCCTTTGTTTATGTTGCTACTGTGGGGGGATGTTTACTTCTCAGCTGAAGTATGGGATCAGAGCGATGCTTGTAATCAGATGTGTTGTGAGGAATTTCTGTATTTAAAGTGTTTCCATTATTGACAAGTTTATATTGCCTGTCTTTTATAAGAACATTATACTGTGTCAGATAGATGGACTAGGGATGATGATGATGATGATGATGATGATGATGATGACATTGTTAATGAGCTGAAGCTTTTCCCCCCACTTTAAAGTGTGGTAGATTAAATGGCTTCCCAGACCTCCCAGAATGGAAACAAGAAGTAGACTTTTCAGCAGGCTGTGGTCCTTTCCTGCAGAATTCAACTTGATGCTCAGCTCATTCGCCAGATTCTAATCCTACATGATCCAGTCACATGGGCTGTCCATGTAAAAAGAAGATTATATGGAGGGTACAGAAAAAAAAACTCCAGATCACATAGAACTATCATTGAAGCCACCGTACACTGAAGGATATACTGAGGGGGATCAGTGGAGCTACTAAGAATGGGAAGAGGGTAATTCTGAAACCACAGAAAGCCTTCACCAGGAGCACTTTGTGGAGGTAGGCTGTGGTCTTGGCCAGATTTGGTTGTCACATCCAGGTAGGATTGTCCGCAGAAGATGACAGGTGAGCAGCAACATGGCTGTGCTTGAACCTTGCACATTGAAGGATTAGTGATTGAAGGATTAGTGATTGAAGGATTGGTAATTGAAGGATTAGTAATTGAAGGATTAGTGATTGAAGGATTAGTGATTGAAGGATTAGTGATAGTTATTGTCAGTTTTGTAACCAAAAAAAAATGGTAGGTTTTTTCTCTTTTTTTTTTTTCACTTTGATTTGCATGATGAAGCGAGTGACACCATATGATGTTGCAGGTCTTCTAGATGGTGGATGAGGGGAAAGATGGACTCAGGCCTAGCTGCGAGCATCATCGAGCTGATCAAAGATATGGCTGTGGTAAGTTGTGTCCTGTGCTGGCTGGTAATATGGTTATATTGTGATAAACTGCTATATTTTAATCTCTTGCCATTTTATCTGAGGTGTCACAGTTGGTGACATTGAAGTCTTTTGATGAATCTTCAGCCTTCAAAGTCCTTTTGTTAAAATTGTTTATCCTTCATTACTCTCATCTTTTAACCATTTTTTTTTTCTAAACTATCCATAAGTAAAGTATAACCAGGCTGTTGACAGGTTTTGAAGTCATCCTTGTAGGACTGGTGATGATAATGATTATTTCATCTGCCCATTGGAGATATTGTGGAGATATTGGACAGTCCTTTCATGGTCAGTCATTTAAAAAAAAAAGGTTGGGAACCTTTGTTTTAGGAACCTCAGTCTAATCTCAGCACTTTCATGTTTGTGAGAGTATACATATTTTCCTGTCTGCTTCACTGGAGAAAGTCACAGTTGTCAGTCAGTCATTTGCACGTCCCTTGCAGATCTTTGCCTCCCAAACAGCTCTCCTGTAGACCTCTTGGTTGTAAGCGAGGTGCCCTGCTGCTGATGCATCCATTTGCAGATCATCAACGATGTCTTGCAGTCATCTTCACCTTGGTTTTCCTCTCTTTCTTTTTTCCCATTATGTACCCTTCCAAGGCGGTCTTCTCTAAATTATCATGACGTTTATTTTAATATGTCCAAAATATTTAAGTTTTCTCTGTTTAATCTTCTTTACTAGCCAGCCTTCTTCAGTATTAAGTTCTTGTAGTATGGATATATTTGTTCTTTTCTGCATCCATGATATTTGAAGAACTCTTCTGTAGCATTTACATTCAAAGGCATTTATGTGTTTCTCAGCTGTTTTAAGTGTCCAGGTCTCACAGGCATATGTTGCGATGGAAAAGATGCATGCCCTTAAAAATCTTATTTTTCTAGTTCTGTCTGTTCCTCTCCACAGATTCTTTAGTTGTTTTACTTTCTGAAGAGATAGATATCCTCCTTTTAATTTCCATCAATCATCATCATCATCGCCTTTCACTCCCTTGAGAGCATAGACCACGGATAAAGCCTCTCCAGTCATCCCTGTTCTTGGAATTATTCTCTGCTTCCTTCCATGTGCTTCCTTTGTCTCTTAACACTGTCATAATTTCTCTTCTCCAAGTAAGTCTTAGGTCTTCCTCATTTTCTGTTTCCTTGAGGATTCCGTGTTAGTGCCTGTCTTGCTATGTTGGTGTCGGGTTTCCTCAGAGTGTGGCCAGTCCACCTCCACTTTCTAGACAAACATCTTCTTCTTCTTTGTACACACATTGGTGATGATGCGTGGTACCCTGATTTTTGAGATGCACCTTTTGGCTGGGTACCTCCAACTTCAGCACCTTTCCTTGCTAGGGCAGACTGTGGTCTTGCTCAGACTGCCATGAAGAGAGTGGTGTAGGCTGGCCTGGCCAAAACTTTGTTTTCCAGCCTCTGGTGGTGTACTTACGCTCCTTCCCATCGGATCCAGCATGCGACGCTGGCTGGCCAGACGGCTTTGAGACAGTTCCATAGATACTCCAACTTTGGGATGAGGAATCCTATAAATGCCTCAACGATATCCATTCCCTGTCACTTATAGTCTGCTGGCTCTATTTTGTTTACACTGTTCTGATGGCCATTGTTGTAAAGACCCATAGGCTTGTCACATCCTGGATTCATTGGTTTCACACCAGATTTTCCTCATCCCCGCCAGCAATCCCCATGTCACCATCCATCTACGAACCTGACATTACATTTTACAAAATAACAGTTACAGTTAGTATTGATTGCTTCAGGTTTATGGGCTATAGAAATAGGTCAGAATTTTTAAGCGAACGGATCTATGTTCCCTGTCTCACAAAGACTATGCTAAGATGAATGTGTTCTTAACACAGTTGTTCTCAGGGGGACTTCCTAGACCATGATTTGTGGGTTCATAGGTTCTTGTTCTGCCCTTTCCCAGACCTCCTCGTTCCTGATCTTGTCCTGCCATTTAATGTTTAAAATCCTCCTCAACCAGTAGTTCATGAATGTTTGTATCCTCTGTTGTATTGTCTTGGTCATAACCCATGTCTCTGAACCATATAGTAGGACAGTCTTTACTAAGTTTGGTTCTTGTTTTGATGTTCTTAGATGACCATATTTTGTTAAGCTGGTTATTCTAGCTTTAACATCCTTTTCCATTCCCCCATATTTATCCACAATGCTGCCTAAATATGTGAAATACTCTACTTCCTCTTATTGAGGAAAGACGCTGGCGATGGTTGGGACATGTGCTCCGAATGACTGACAACTCACTACCAAAAATAGCACTAAGATGGACACCACAGGGGAACAGAAGTAAGGGTAGACCAAAAGAGACATGGAGAAGAACAACAGAAAGGATGTTGAGCAATAGAGGGCTCACCTGGGCAAGAGCAGAAAAAAAGGCGAAGGACAGGCATTTGTGGAGGACCCTTGCGGAAGCTCCATGTGCCCTGGGCACTTAAGGTTCAGAGAGAGAGAGAGAGAGACTCTACTTCCTCAGTTGGAACTTCCTCGATTACCATGAGGCTGTTGCTTGCACCATTACTTTTGATTATCTTTGTTTTTTGTCTGTTAATATATAGTCCCAGTTTAGCTGAATTCTTACTTAAGATCTGAAGTTCCTCTTGCATTTGTGTGTGGCCATGTGCCAGAAGTGCTACATCATCTGCAAACTCAAGATCTTCCAATTGGTTCCACAATGTCCATTGTATCCTATTTCTTTTTCTTTGTGTGGTAGTTTTCATGACCCAATAAATTGCTAGAAGAAATAGGAATGGTGATAGCAAACATTTCTGCTGCGCGCATGTTTCCACTTTAAAACTTTCTGTGAGAGTTCCTCCATGCACAGTTCTACAAGTTGTTCTTTCATATATTGTCTTTATAAGCTTTGTTATCTTGGCTGGGATACCACAGTGTACCAGTAGTTTCCATAGAATTCAACGATCTAAACTATCAGATGCCTTCTCATAATCAATGAATGTAACTTGGTTCACTTGTAACAGTGAAGAGTTCCACTCCATTGACTGTTCTATTATTCGCATTGTAGCAGTGTAGTCAGTACAGGATCTTCCTTGCCTGAAATCTGCTTGCTCTACCCATAGTTTACTATCACTGATGTTTTAATTCTATTTAGCAAAATCCTGCTGAATACCTTGCTGGGTATTGAGAGCAGGGAGATCCCTCTATAGTTCTTACATTCTAATAGATCTCCTTTCTTAGGGAGTTTTATAAGATGGGCCTCCTTCCAGTCCTCTGGGACCTTCTCTTCTTCCCAAATCCTGTTAAATAGTAAGAGTAGTATTTCTGTTGTTATTTCTTTGTTCGCTAAGAGCACTTCTACTACAATTCCGTCTGGACCCAGTGCCTTATTTCTCTTCAACTCTGTGATAGCATGTTCAGTTTCAGCCTTTCTGGATGGTTCTACATTGATGTCTAGAGTATTCTCTGCTGCTGGTATATCCTCTGTTTCTGTTGGTGCTGGCCTGTTTAGGAATCTACTGAAGTATAATTTCCCTCATTATATCTCCATTCATTCATTCATTTGCATGTCCCTTGCGGAGCTTTGCCTCTCAAACAGCACTCCTGTAGGCCTCTCGGTTGTGAGCAAGATGGCCTGCTGCTGCTGCATCCATTTGCAGATCGTCAACGATTTCTTGCAGCCATCTTCGTTTTGGTCTTCCTCTTTTTCTTTTTCCCATTATGTATCCTTACAATACGGTCTTCTCTAAATTATCATGACGTTTAATGTGTCCAAAATATTTAAGTTTTCTCTCTTTAATCCTCTTTACTAGCCAGCCTTCTTCAATATTAAGCTCTTGTAGTATAGATATATTTGTTCTTTTTTATATCTCCATTATTAGTTATTAATGATCCAAGATATTCAAAAACTCTCCACCTCTTCCAGTTTTTCCTCATTGATACATATTTCAGCTGCCTTATTTGTTTTGTCAGTTGTCATCAGTTTCATTTTCTTCGCATTAAGATAGAGGTTTTGCTCTTCACTATTCTTACGGACTGACATAATTAGTTTTTCCATTCCTTTTTAACAGTAATACTGTCATCAGCATATCTAATCTGTGGTATATCTTATCACAGTTGTAGTTACAACTTCGGGTGGTGGTAGAAGTTCAGTATAGATATCCAACATGCCTGATTTTATGTACCTGATAAAGATAAGCTACCATTCTGTAAGTTACTAGTTTCTGTTCAGTCTTCTATCCATTCATTGTATGTCATATGAGAAGGCAGAAGTACCTAACAGTCATTGGACAGTGACTAAGAGATAAAGTCTCTGAACAGACTGACCGAGTGGCACAGGAAAAGAAAGGCTACAAAGTTAATTAGAAATATAAAAGAAGCCACACAAAATGGAGCAGCATTGATTGCCAGTGACTGTTGGCATGCCACTGATGAATGAATTCAGTCATAACCCAGAATGGGTTGAAATTAATTCTGTCAGCAAATAGTAAGGGTGGTGTAAAGGTAAAGATACGAGTTGTGAGCCATTGTCATTGCACACAGTCAAACCATAAATGCTCTGCTGCCTAATCAGCAGTGGATTTATAACTGTCAGCTAGTGTCATCATCAGCACTAACTCCATAGCTATCATCATCATTCTTGTTCCTTATCCTCAACTGATTCTCAGCAAATAGACATGTAGTTATTTACTATTACTATCCATGTGTGTGTGTGTGTACAGGGCAAACTGTCAGAATCATGGGCTACCAACTCAAAGGCTGCCATAGCAGAGGCCATTCTGAACATGACCAAGTTAGAGGAGAGACACAGAGACCCACAGACCTGCGTGAAAACCCCAACTGTAAGTTTCACTGAGACATTCAACATCCAGACGTAGCCTGCCAGATCATCAATAAATAGTTCTTTTCTCAGTTCTCACTCTGTCAGCCTCTGAGCAAATCATACAGACCAGGGTTTCTCATACAGCCCCACCCAAGGATCATATCAGATGTCAGGGGACTAGATCTAAAAGACTGTAAATAATATTTCTAGATGGAAGTGAGAAATATTTAACATAAACAGGCTGGGGGGCCACAAGCAAACAACATTTCGGAAACCCTGATATAGATCATTGTTTTCAGTCTACTGTTAGTTTTGTTCTGAGGTAGCCGAGTTACATCCATGTGCCAGTGCAATCCTATCTGCAAGAATATTATACTTTGGTATTTTTACTCCATTTAATATAACTTCATTACTGTCTTGTTATTTTCTTTTTGTAGTCATTTATGACTGCCACTTGATAACTTTATTCACTAGTTGGTGTAAACTGCTTTCACTTTTGGCTGATGACAAATTCACAGTCAGGTAAAAAAGAGACGGGCAGAAGCAGGTTCTAGCAACACAAAGAAGACGCTAAGAAAGAGAACGCTGTATAAAGCCATTTTAACTCGGTGCTCGTGAGACGTGGACGAGGAACAGATGAAACAGAAACCGAAAGCAACAGACATGTGATATCTGAGAAAGATTCAGCGTAAACCCAGGTGGCTAGAAAAGCAGATAAGTTTGAAGAGAAGTTTCACGAAGTCAAAAAAATTTTAACCATCAGGAAAAGATTATCAAAATTTATTTTAGACGTGTCATGAGATGATGGAAGTTAGAGAACTCAGGAAGCTTGAGTTGAAAAATAAAGCATCTGGGACCAAAAAAAAATATTTGAAGGGGCTGACCAAGTGGCACAGGAGCAGAAAGTCAGCTGACTTGGTTAGAAATAGCAGTGACCACACAGATAGGAGAACCATCATCACTAATATACAGTGACATGGTTGATTGATTGATTGATTTTTATTTCACATGACACCTAACAAGTAGCCCGCTATCAAATGTTAGAGATTTTATACATTCTATGTCTGACAGTCTTTACAAGTTTTGGGTGTTTGTAATAGGTAGAGCAGTTTCAAATATTAAGGGAATGCTAAACGATGCAAGAAAATATTAAATAATGCTAAAAGGGAATACTGAAACAGTTTAATTAGCATTCTTTTATATTATCAGTATATCACAAAGTAAATAGTTTATGTCAAACTTCTGAAGGAAAGTTTCTGCACCATATCTTCTTCTCTGGCATTTGTCCTAAAAAAAAAAAGGCATTGATTTCATTTTGTCAGTGTTATATGCCTTGTGACCTGACACATCCATCTTCAGCTTAGAGTGGTTTGTTTTTGTTTTGTTTTTGTTTTGTTTTTTTGCATTGAGTTTTCCTTCTTGTTTAGATCCCTGTTCCCTTGGCCATACTGCTGTCAGTTTCCAGAGGAGCCACTAGGAAGTAGAGGAGGGCTTTGGTTGGCTATGGTTTGCAAACCTGATGTATATATATACCCACAATTCAGCTGTATTCTTTCTGGCCATTGTCTCATTCATCTTGAGTAGTGTCGCTGCATGCCCACCACCTCCAGAAATGAGATACAAGAATTTTTGTCAAACATTCATGACAGATTTTTACATTGGCCATGAAGACTGTTAAGAACCGACAAAAGATCATTTCCTATGGAGAGCAGCTCTGTTCTGCTCAGTGGGTATTGTTTCTTTCTTAGGGGGGAAGTGATGGTTAAACTTCAATACCACAAGAGCAAACAAAGACTGGACGACACAACATAAACTTAGTTTTTGTCGTAGCCAATCAAATGTTACAAAAGTTAATGCACACTGCCTAGCAGTTAGTGTCTGCCTATTTTAAAACTGTCTTGATAGACATAAAGAGCTGCTGTATATCAATATATGAGGGGTTTTTTTTAAATATGTAAACAGCTTTGGTTAGCCTTGGCTTCCTTGTGTGTGCTGGACCAAGACCATGTGGATCGGTTGTCCTCAGGAGAATGGATGGCCAGCCCGGACCACCAGCATGGTCAGCCACGAGTGAGTGCCACAGAATCTATTTCTTTTCTTCATTATCTTAATTCCTACATTGAAATCAAAAAAACTCACATAATGTACTTTAGTCTGGTCATTTTTTTTTTATACTATCTGTGTTTTGAAACATCACAATAATATTATAGTTTCCAGCCCATTACAAGGAGTGAGGTCTGGCATTTTGTCATTATGCACTGATTTAGTTTTCTGCGGTGGTGATAACATCTTCATCAGAGTTATTGTTATGCCAAGGTTTCATCTTTTATGTGCCTTCATCACTCTTAATATTCTGCGATCAGGTCCTTTCAACCACTTTCTGGTTGTTTTTATCCTTATTACCAGTGTAAAACTCAGGTACATCCTTTTATACTTGAGGTTTATTTTTATGTGAACATCCATTGGTCACTTCATGCACTGGCAGTTCAGTGTGCATATTTTTTTCAGGCAGACCTCTGATTTCAGAAAGTTTTCCCTAACAAGACTTATCAGGTTCTGATTTCAACATCTCCATCCCACTGCTTTTTTTGTTTGTTTTTTTTTTGTTTGAGGGGGCTCATGAGAAGACAGTTCACATTAAGTGTACTACACTTGCATACATGCACTTTTTAAAGCAGCATGTTCATCTGTGTTCTCAAGGGAGATATGCAGGTCTGAGAGCTTCCTGCCTATTGTGGGAACTTTTCAGTTCTATAACAAGTGCTAGAAGATTAGTAAAGTGTTGAAATCTCCTCACTTTAAGGGTTCACTTCTAGAAATGAGACATCTGTTGTTGGTCTCCCCTCAATCTGGTACAAGTCATAGCATGAGTGTCATGTGTTTATTTTCATCTGAGTTATAGGAGCAAGTTTAGAATTCACTGACTTCCTCTTGAAGAATTAAGATAGTCCAGGGATTGTGGAAGTGTTTGGTTAGACCTAGACATAGTGTCTGGAACTTGAAGAATTAAGATAGTCCAGGGATTGTGGAAGTGTTTGGTTAGACCTAGACATAGTGTCTGGAACTTGAAGAATTAAGATAGTCCAGGGATTGTGGAAGTGTTTGGTTAGACCTAGACATAGTGTCTGGAACTTGAAGAATTAAGAGAGTCCAGGGATTGTGGAAGTGTTTGGCCAGACCGAGGTTTGGTGTCAGGAACTTGAAGAATTAAGAGAGTCCAGGGATTGTGGAAGTGCATGGCCAGACCGAGGTTTGGTGTCAGGAACTTGAAGAATTAAGAGAGTCCAGGGATTGTGGAAGTGCTTGGCCAGACCGAGGTTTGGTGTCAGGAACTTGAAGAATTAAGAGAGTCCAGGGATTGTGGAAGTGTTTGGCCAGACCGAGGTTTGGTGTCAGGAACTTGAAGAATTAAGAGAGTCCAGGGATTGTGGAAGTGCTTGGCCAGACCGAGGTTTGGTGTCAGGAACTTGAAGAATTAAGAGAGTCCAGGGATTGTGGAAGTGTTTGGCCAGACCGAGGTTTGGTGTCAGGAACTTGAAGAATTAAGAGAGTCCAGGGATTGTGGAAGTGTTTGGCCAGACCGAGGTTTGGTGTCAGGAACTTGAAGAATTAAGAGAGTCCAGGGATTGTGGAAGTGTTTGGCCAGACCGAGGTTTGGTGTCAGGAACTTGAAGAATTAAGAGAGTCCAGGGATTGTGGAAGTGCTTGGGCCAGACCGAGGTTTGGTGTCTGGAACTTGAGGCAGAAGCTGCAGCTTCTTCATCTTCATCCTGAGAAGGACGTTGGTTTCTTTGTCTTCTCATTGCACTCCCTATTCACTTGGCCATATTACTGGCTTTTACTAGGTGCACCACTGGTGGGTAGATTGGGGTCTTGGCTGGCCATGGTTTGTCATCCATGAAGCAGGCAGTCAACTGTGGCTCATTCAGCTCAAGTAGTTCATCTTTGGCCCCAAGCAGAAGCTGTGAGACAGACGCTAGAACCTGGAGAAGAGTTGTAGATGTCATCCTTGCGAGAGAGCTACAGTTTTGTCATGACCTAGCCTGAGTGCCACAGAACTTTATGCTCTAAATAATTCACCCTGCCATTTGGTTGTAGACTCAGTCTAGGTGCATTGTTCTGTAACTCTGCGGCACACCTCCTTTGCTAGCCTTTACTAATATATCGAGTTTCCCTGAATGTTGGACAGCCCACCTGTGACAACCATGATGATTCAGTGACACCTGCTATTATTTTGTGTGCCGACTGTGGGAACCTCTGCGCTGAATGTGACCGTTTCCTGCATCTTCCACGACGTATGAGGATGCACCAAAGACAGGTGAGATGAAAAAAAGTTGTTAATTATAAATAACACGACAGATTATAAATAACATGACAGATTAACATGACAGATTATAAATAATAAGACAGATTATAAATAACTTGATAGATTAACTTGACAGACAAAAATAACATGACATATGTTTTTTTGTTACTTTTTTTTATTCTGAATTTAATAGTGAGAGAAGTGTTACTTCAGAGAGTGTTCAAGAATTCTCATTATCAGGATGTTTGATGACAGTTTGTGTTTTGTAACTGGGAAAATGGTGGGATGATTGTTCATATCATCACATAGTTTAGTCTGTTCCAGTTTGAAGTCAGTTTCAGTAGCAATCTCTATCAACAGTTTGTTAATGTACAACAATATCTGTAAACAGTTTGTTAATAAAAGCACCTGTTGACACTTTGTTAACATAACATTTTCTGTAAACAATCTTGTTACTAATATACAACAGTCTCTGTTTAAATAGAAAAAAAAAATGTATGCAACACATTTTTAATACAACAGCTTGGTTGGCTAAGTGATTAGGCACTCGTTCTCCTAATCCAGTGGTACAGGGTTCAAGTTCCAGCAGGGAGGATGTTTTCTGATGCCACCACAACTGAAAGGCTCCGGGGCCACCTAGCCTCTAAAAATAGGTACCAGAGAAATCTGGGAAGGTAACCGTGGCCAGGAGTGATACTGACCTCATCAGACTTTCATGTGCGAATTATCGTGGAAATGCAGGCCTAACACTGTATCCCCTATAAGCATTAATGGCATGAAAATGGGGATTATGCCTTTACCATTTTACTTTGTTAATACATATAATTACCTTTTTTTTTGTGCAGGTCTTCAAAGAGGAAGAAGAGGCAATCAAAGTTGATCTGCATGAAGGCTGTGGTCGCATCAAACTGTTTTGGGTAATGTCTCTGGTAGACTCTAGAACATTCAAAGCCATGGTGGAGTTCAGAGAAGGTTTGTTCCATGTTTATTTTTAGAAATGTTGTACATCATCTATACTTTCTTTTCTTTTTCTGTTTGTCTATGCTGCATGTGTCAGACAGTGATGATGACAAGTGTGGTGACACATAACAACCACAGCATGTTGTCACTTCACATAGACAGATACTTCACACTGTTGACTCTGGGACGACAAAGATTACCTCAGCAAACATCAGTAACAGAGTCCAGGAAGACCAGCAAAGGAAGATCCTTGTTTAATTCATCGCACACGACCTCTCATTGAAAACATATATTCACACTCTAGCTCAGTTGTCTGTCTTCTCTCTTCCAAAAAGTCCTGCAGAGAGCAGAACTCAAGTTCAGCTCTCGGTCATGCGGCCAAGTGCGTGACATTAAGCCTCGGCCCCTGCTAAACATGTGTTGATGCAACACTGATTAAGCCACAACACATGAGTGGCCTAGAACAACAGTTATAATTTGTTTTACTTTATTTGTGAACATTTAACTTTAGTGAGTCTAGGCATTATACTTGATCAGACCATAAATCATGTACATTATGGGAAACGGATGGGAGAGGTGGTGGCGATGCTTATGAAAGTCATTCCTCATATGTTATCATATAGTTTTTAAGAGATCACTTCATGCAGGATAAGTGTCTGTTATAAGACTTACACCTCTGTCTGACTCTTCTCTGAGAGGGCTTGTGTAAAGCTAAAGTTGCCATATTGGCTTCTGCTTCATTGATATACACAGAAAAAAAAAAAAGTACAAAGAATGTAGCTTTTGAGAAAAATGAACTGGTTTCTCTGTGAAATGTTCAGGGAAAGTGTCCAGTGCAACAATTGGGCCTGGGACATGCCGCTTCTGTGGGCAGACCAGCAACACTGGCCTGCTGGCTATTGGAAATGTTTGCTCGGAACAAGACTGCCAGGTAAGAGAATCAGAATGTGCTGTCGGTTCTGTTGCTCGCAGTCAAGATTTAGCGCAGATTAGGCTCTTATCATCTACAAGAAAAGAGGAGAAAAAAAAAGACTTCTCTAATAGTTTGTAGTCTATGAAAGTCATTGTGCATCATTTTTAGCAGCATCGCCCATTGCTGGTACTGTTGATATCTTATTTTGTATAATCTCTAAATGGATACTTCTATTTCTGCTGGGTTATTTTCATATCCCAGCTGTCACTTCACACTGCAAAAGACTGACTTGTATGTGAACGTTATTTTCAGTAAAAACCCTGACAGGCATAGTGTACTGTACTGCCAGATTATACAGGTAGATATTCTCTGTATCGGCTGTAGTTCCCTAACACAAGAGTCAGGCATCCCATTCTACAGCTGTGTTTGACAGTAACTCTCTAGAAATGGTTTAAGACTCTATTCCTGTCATTCTGGAAAACCATCTTAGTACCAGATTTGCAGCCATTGCACATAATAAAAGTTAAATTATACTTTGTAAATAATGTGCATTTTGTATTCCAGTAGGTGTGTTATGAACAAGCAACACATCCACTGTCTTATAATGCAGAGCCTATTTTCAGCATCTGTGGAAACTTAAATTTATGGACTGTCAGCCACAAAACAAAACCATAAGATTGAGCTTATTTGTGAACTTTTGGAAAAGCAGCTTATATATTTCATGTTATACATTTTTTGTTCTTTAAAAATAACCAAAATATGGTTAAATGTTTTATTTTAAAATCCTTTTAAAAAATTCTGAAACCATCAATTTTGGATTGTGTGTCCTAAGATTTAGAGTACAACTGATGCTGTTTTTTCCACAGTGAAAAAAATGAAATTGAATGCAAATAAGTGATTTGTCATTCAGGATCACATCTCTCCAACAAACAGTGTTTTGTCACTTGGGGGAGTGAAGATGCAGTGCTGCAGTTAGCCACTTATATCTGGCTGATTGTGAAAGCATTGACAGACCATACAAGACTCTGACCATTCTCTTCACCATTAACATTCTCACCCTAGTGGTGGTGGAATGTATAAAATTGGAAAAAAGTAGGAGCAGCTTTATTACTTAATAAGTAATAAAGCTGCTCCTACTTTTTTCCAATTTTATACATTCTAGTATCACAGCTTTACTGCAGTGTTTAGTGTATAGTTGTATACTTATACACCAATTATTGTGTTAGTGGTGGTGGAGTCTGCTAAAGAAGCATTGTGCCTTTTCTCTGCTTCTTTAGCTTCCCCCCCCCCCCAGGGTCTGCAGAATTAGCCACCATAGCCCACTCCCAGTGTGAAACAGTGTGTGTTTCGACACCGCCAGTTCATTGGCTGCAAAGAGCACCATGGTCACAATCGCAGGGAGATAGAACAAGATTACTTATTTTCACATAAATGTAGCACTATTGCTTATTGTGACAGAAATGTTGGTCTACGATGTATTTTGACACAAATGTTTGTCTCTTGTATATTTTTATATAAATATCACTCTGTTGCCAATTTTAACACAAATGTTGGTTTGTGGCTGGTTGTGACATAAATGTTGGTAGTAATTAGATGTAAAATTTTAAGTTTCTGAGGTTTGTTACAAATATTACACAGGAATTCTCCAAGAATGCTTGTACAAAGGTGCTGCCGTGCGGTCATCTGTGTGGCGGAATTGCTGAAGAGGACCCCTGTCTCCCGTGTCTTCACCGCTGCCGACCTTCAGATCAAGAGAGACTCAAGCAGGACTCGGAAGACATGTGCATGATCTGTTTCACAGAGGCTCTGGCCGCTGCTCCGGCCGTACAGGTCAGCAAACATTTGGTCCAGGATTTCACATCTCAGTTGTTTAATCAATAACTTAAAAGCCGTGGCCATGCTGAAAGAATGAGAATCGTGCTGATTTTGAGAAAATTTTGATGCTAAGTGGAAATACTAAAATCTCATTTTTTTTAAAGGTTGTAGGTTAGGAAAGGATTCAGCTTAACTAAAAACTACTTAAAGGTTGCTTTTTATAACAGTATACTTAATCTGTATAAGGCCTTTGAAATTAACTTATCTTGAGATCGTCATTTATATATCACCAGCTGTCTTGTTCTCATGTGTTCCACCTCCACTGTACTAAAATGGTGCTGACAAAGAGATATGTGGGAGCCCGCATCACTTTTGGCTTCTCTTTGTGCCCAATTTGCAAGGTAAGAACAGAAACTCTGTTGGTATTTGTTGCTGTAGTGTTAATTTGGTGCAGTTTGCTAGTTTGATAATGTCAGATGTGGAGGCAGAGTTTGAAGCATGTTTAGGCAGAGTTGGAGTTGGTAGAAGTTTACCATTTATGAAGGAATCAAGAGTCATGCAGTTGACAGATAGTGTACTCAGAGATGTGAGCAAGTTTTGGTTTGAGTCGAAGTAGGTAGAAAATATACCATTTTTGTCTAAAATCTTACATCCTTCCCATGCTGTTAAATGTCAAATAGGGCTTGCATGGTAGTTTGCCAAGTTTTCCTGTTTTCGGTGAGCTTTTCAACTTCATCAAGAGATTTTTTGCCCACTAAACTGGCCTATTAACAATATCCTCTTTAGAATTTCACGTGGTGGACCTCTTTTTCTTCTGCCTGTTATGTTCCACTTGATAGCTTGTTTTGGGAATCTCTGTTTCTTCTCATCACATGACTGACATATGTCCATCTCCTTTTTCTGATCACTTATGAGACAGGTTGCTGTTTGCTCATCTGCCTTATCTCTGCGTTGTTCTTGAATTTGTTCCACTTTATACCAACTATTTTCCTTAGGCATTTGTTTTCAAGAGTCTGATTTGTTGTTTATTTCTTTAGTTGTTCTAGCTTTCACATTTGTTCCACTTTATACCAACTATTTTCCTTAGGCATTTGTTTTCAAGAGTCTGATTTGTTGTTTATTTCTTTAGTTGTTCTAGCTTTCACATGCATAAATGAGGGTGAATTTGAACTGAATAATCTTAACTTAGTATTTGGGCTAAAAATGTTCTCAAGATTCTTAAAGGTCAATGCTACTTTTGCAATTGTAATTCTAACTTCCTTTCTGGTGTCACCATCCTGGTCTATGTAGCTGCAGAGGTATGCAAATTTGTGTCTAAAATAGGTAATAGAAAAATAGAAAGAGTCAGAGTCAGGTTGAGTCAAGAAGAGTCCTTTGACCCTACACTTGCAGTCTTAGTCTCTCATGATTCATAGACATCATTAGACCCTACACTTGCAGTCTTAGTCTCTCATGATTCATAGACATCATTAGACCCTACACTGACAGTCTTAGTCTCTCATGATTCATAGACATCATTAGACCCTACACTTGCAGTCTTAGTCTCTCATGATTCATAGACAGACCCTACACTTGCATTCTTAGTCTCTCATGATTCATAGACATCATTAGACCCTACACTTGCAGTCTTAGTCTCTCATGATTCATAGACATCATTAGACCCTACACTTGCAGTCTTAGTCTCTCATGATTCATAGACATCACTAGACCCTACACTTGCAGTCTTAGTCTCTCATGATTCATAGACATCATTAGACCCTACACTTGCAGTCTTAGTCTCTCATGATTCATAGACATCATTAGACCCTACACTTGCAGTCTTAGTCTCTCATGATTCATAGACATCACTAGACCCTACACTTGCAGTCTTAGTCTCTCATGATTCATAGACATCATTAGACCCTACACTTGCAGTCTTAGTCTCTCATGATTCATAGACATCATTAGACCCTACACTTGCAGTCTTAGTCTCTCATGATTCATAGACATCATTAGACCCTACACTTGCAGTCTTAGTCTCTCATGATTCATAGACATCATTAGACCCTACACTTGCAGTCTTAGTCTCTCATGATTCATAGACATCACTAGACCCTACACTTGCAGTCTTAGTCTCTCATGATTCATAGACAGACTAGACACTTACAGTCTTAATCCATCATGATTCATAGACATCCTTGGACCAGAAGTTCACAACTTGCTTTATATTTATAGACATCCATAGACCATCCAGCCCTTAAGGCCTTGCTGGATCCCATCCGAAACCTGAAAGAGGATGTGAAGAGAAAGGCACTAATGAGGCTGGAGTACGAGGGCCTGGATAAAGCTGAGGCCATCACAACGCCTGGTGCAAGGTTCTACCAGGACCCGGCTGGTTTTGCCATGGACAGATATGCCTACTATGTGTGTTTCAAGTGCAGAAAGGTGAGAGAAGGGCTGTTGTGATCATTTTGTATCCGTTGAAAATATGAAACTCACAGAAACAAGGTGTGGTGAATCATAGCCAGCTGAGACAGTTCATCAGATGCAGGCAGCATGACAGAAGTCTGCTGTATGAAGCAGACTATCACTTTGACAATGTTCATCAGATGCAGGCAACATGACAGAAGTCTGCTGTATGAAGCAGACTATCACTTTGACAATGTTCATCAGATGCAGGCAACATGACAGAAGTCTGCTGTATGAAGCAGACTATCGCTTTGACAATGTTCATCAGATGCAGGCAACATGACAGAAGTCTACTGAATGAAGCAGATTATCACTTTGACAATGTTCATCAGATGCAGGCAACATGACAGAAGTCTGCTGATTGAAGCAGACTATCACTTTGACAATGTTCATCAGATACAGGCAACATGACAGAAGTCTGCTGATTGAAGCAGACTATCTCTGTGAACCTTGGTATGGTTGTCAAGAAGCCTGTTATCACAGTTCACTGAGAGGCTGTCAACCAAGTTGACTTCCTTAGATCCTGTCAGCCATTTTTCTCTACCATTTCATTTTAGATGTTCATTTTATTTGCCCATATTTTTTTAACCTTTTGTTGTCCACCTTTAAAATCTGAAGACCCAATATGGAATCATGTTGTTTACAGCATTATTCACCAATTTGTTTCATTTTATTTACATTGTATATTTTTAACATTTCAGCAGTTTGAAATTATGAACTCCTGACTACAGAACAAAACCATGTGAATATAGTTACTCATATTTTATGGGGTTTTTTTTTTTTTAAGTTGCTTAAATGACCCACAGTAGAGTGAGAGTTAATAAAACATTGATGGGGAATTAAATGCTAAAATTTGCTTGCCTATAAATCTGTGAAGAAAGTTATAAAAGGGTTAATGTCCAGTTTTTGGGACATAGAACTGAAGTTTGGAAATAAGTTTCTATCTTATTGGATGCATAAATTGTGTGTGTGTTTGTTAGGCATACTACGGCGGTGAGGCCAGGTGTGATGAAGCTGTTGGTGGAAATGATGACTTTGATCCATCCGAGCTTGTCTGCGGAGGCTGCTCTGACGTATCCCGGGCCCAGATGTGCGCCAAACACGGCGCTGACTTCCTGGAGTACAAGTGCCGCTACTGTTGCTCCGTGGCCGTGTTCTTCTGCTTCGGTACAACGCACTTCTGTAACCCTTGTCATGAAGAGTTCCAGCGGGTAACAGCTATACCCAAGAAGGATCTGCCTCACTGTCCTGCAGGTTTGTAAGGATTAAAGTTGAATGTTAGATTCTGGTTTAAACTCTGAAACCCACATATACTTTCTGTAATAAATGAAAGCTGCAAATTCTTTCAGGTGCAGCATTTATCAGACACCATAGTTTCAATGCTCGTTCTCTGTAAGGCATTAAAGCAGCAGCTCTTTTTGCTGCCGGTGCCAGGTTGGTCCAGCTGTGGCGTTCCCAACTGTGAGTCTTGCTGGGATGAGCGCTCCAGTCCCTTTCAGATTTTTCCTGACGTAGGTACTGTCTCAAGTCTTGGAGAATAGTTTACAGCAGGACCAGAAGGAGTTAATGCCCCTGAATAAATTGCCATAGATGACTATGCAGACTGTTTCACTTCTGTGAAGCTGATCAAATGTGTGTGTGTGTGTTTTTAATACATTTATCTGAGCTGTTTCTGCCAAAAAGTCAAAAGCTTTGATATTCCTCTCTACTTCTGTGTTGATGAATCAGAATCTTTGATATTCCCTTATACATGTGTTGATGTATCAAAAGCTCTGATATTATTCCCCTCTACTTCTGTGTTGATGTATCAAAAACTTTGATATTCTCTTTCTTCCCTCACCCCCCCCCCCCAACTCTTCCCATGTTGGTATAGCAAAAGCTTTGATTATTTCCAGCATTGTCTTACTGTATATTATTGAAAACACATTTGTAGTGATTCTGGTTAATGTTGCAGGACCCAAAGGTGTTCAGCTGGAAGGAGAAGAGTGCCCGCTGCATGTGCTGCATCCACCTACAGGAGAGGAGTTTGCCCTGGGCTGTGGAGTGTGCCGTAATGCCCACACCTTCTAAGACTACAGCCTCAGACATCAAATATGTAAATCCATGTATATGAAATGATAAGCCTTCGTTGTTCCTAGTCATATTTCAGAATGTCTTCCCATATAGGGACAGGTTTTAGAGCTACTTCTATGATTGATATGTAAGTGCTGCTAGGTAAACTAACATTGTAGCATTGTGGCAGTTGAAAGAGTGCTATTTGTTTTTCAGCATATCAGTTACCTGTTGTGAACCACATGTTTTATAGAGTATTTGTAAACATAGAGCCTCTTCAGTATCAGTGTTCCTGTAATAACTTCTGCTGATCCCATTAGTCAGCAAATTAATGGGGGGTGATCGGGCTACTTGGTCCATTTCAGACAGAGAGCAGTTTATAGGGGTGTTGCTAATAATGGATTACATAAGTTATGTCAGTCATTGGTTTGCTAGGAATTTTTTTACACTGTGGATTGTGGATGTGTCACCCAATCAGCGTCATCTGTCAGCAGCCATCCCACATAAGTGTTTTCTGAGTGGTTAAGGTATGCAGATATATCTGTTGTCATATATTACAATATTTTCTTTTGTCACACATTACAGTATTTTCTGTTGTCACACATTACAATATTTTCTGTTGTCAGATGTTACAGGGCCCTTACATATTATAATACCATTTATATTTAGCCAGAATTTTTTCAAAAGTTAGACCATTTATGTTTTTTTATATAGCCATCTTAGTTTTTCCCAGCCAGTTTTGTAGGAATCACTAATATTTTTGTGTGCATGTGGCTAATGGAGCCCATCTATATCTTTGTGTAATCACTTTAGTATTCCATTGTATTTTCCCCCTTTTTATCATAAATGAAAGCTGCGATCACATGACAGTTATTTGTGTGAGGAAAAATAATATTTCACAGGAACATTGTGATGGTTTTCACGAAGGCTTTCAATGCAAGGCCTAATATGGTGTAGTTAAAAATGGCTGTTATATCTTTTAGTAGTTTTAATTTTCAGTGTTTTCTGTGTTGATTTGTGTGTATAAAGTTTTGTTTTGCTTTTTGTTCATAGAGACCTCAGCATATGTTATGTTGCTCATAGCCACAGAGTGGCATGAATTTTCAGTGGCAAAATACCAAAACAAGAAGTAAAAGGACAACTCAGAGGCCAAATGTAAAATTTCATGTTTATGAAAATAGAAATTTGTTGTATATATTCACATGTTCTGTGTTGAAGGTGATGGTATAATTAGTGTGTTGCGTAGTCTTTTGGGAGTGGCTGTTTATTCTGCCTTGTTCTTTCATAGACTTCTCCTCAATTGATGTTTGCATGTTGTTTGTGGATTTGTACTTAACTCTTCCTGGACCGCAGGAAGAAACACGGACGTTCCATTTGGTGCCGGAGTAAAAGTGTGGGTTTATTGTCTAAAAACATCACATTACTTCTTTTTTTCCTAAAAAAACTACATTTATGTGATGTTTTTAGACAATAATTGTGTCCTACTTACCATTGGCTAGGTCAAGGGTGCAGTACGTACCATCTGAGATACTTAGAACTACCTGTTGATCTCATCTTGTGATTGTATGTGTTCCTTTCTCCCTAAAATAATGTCTGAAATAACCTTCTAACTACTTCTCCAGTTGTCTAATATATCTAGATCTACTTGGGATACATTCAAGAACAGTGGTCTGGTCACAGGGTAAGTCCACATCTATACCTACATCACCTAAAAAAATGAAAATTCACGACAATCACATTGATTTTCTCCCTCGTTACTAGGTACTCTTTGGCCATGATGAACAGGGTCATGGGGCGTGCGTACTGAATGTTTATAATCTAAACGTTACACCGGGTTTTTTAATGAAACAAAGCATGTCGCGAAATATAGTACATGGCACTATAAACACGAACCAGAAGTGACCATTTTTAGTCATTAGGCATGGGAAGAGTTAATGTTGTTTGTGTATTTGAGGTTGTATGTTTTTTTGGGAGTTTTTTTTTTGTGGATTTCTGCTCACATGTTCTTGTAAATCTGTACTTTTTAAATTTTGTGCATTTGTACTGATGTAAGGAATTTGTACCTATAGATGTTTGTGCATATGGTCCAGATTTATTGGGTCTGTACCTATAGATGTAAAAGGTCTGATGTATAGAACGTGTTGGATTAGTACCTATAAATATTTGCAACAGACATCTGACCACAGGTGATGATTTGCCTGTAGGTATGTGTCAACTAATCTTTGACCTTTGGTTGAACTTATCAGCCTTTAGTTATAAAGTTGCTGTATGTATTTCATCCAGATATTGCATCTGTATCTAGTGATGTTAATTTGTAATATTGAACCAAATACTAGACATACTTGTATTACAGTTTCTGTACTGGTGTAAAATGATGTTAGATGTAAGAATATGTAACGTGTACAGTGTAAGCAGATGTAAAGATGGGACCACATTGCCCCGTTTAGTCTTTTATGAATTGGGACAGCTTGATGGAGAATGAGTGAATTTTGTTCTCAGAGTGTAAAGAATTGGTCATACAGGCGGCCTGATAGTCTGCATGTTTCCAGTCCAGACTATCACAAGTCAGAAAGAAAGTATGATGACAGATGAACATGCGGTTTCCCCCTTCTGTTTGTTTTTGCTGATAGATCTTTGAAATGTTTTTGACCGTTTATATGTTGTAATTTACTAGCTATCAAGTTGTTTTGCAGTATTTTTGTGCTCATTTTACTAGCTCTGATGTTGTGATTTATGATTTGTTGCAGTGTTTGACTGAGCTTCAGAATTGAAAGTTAGGGTTGGGTTTTTTTAAAAAAATAATTTATTTCAAGTGTTAAGAATATAGTGTTCTTTCAAATTTATGTTACATTTTTAGTTACATTTTTAAATGGTCCACAATGGAACTTGGCACACATAAGCGAATATCGGACTGATTTGTCCTCCTAATTTTCCTGATAGATTTATGTGCATCTGAATGTTATTTACTTCCACAGACATTTCTGAAGTAAAAAAAGAAAAACTGAATGCCAAGCATGGAACCCTATCAGTGATTTGTTAGAAATGTTTTTTTTAATGCCATATTTAAATCTGACGGTGGTATAATTCAAATTATGCATCGCCCAATCTTAGTCATTCATACATCAAACAAGATAAAAGTTTTGATAAAGTATTTAACCATGTGGGAAAAGTTCATTTGTATCAGTCCATCTACAGGAATGTAACAGTGTATAATTATACAACCTGGCATGATGTTCTTATTTGGCAGGATCAAAACGGAGAGTGATTTCAACAGTCACATTGTTAAGTGCTATCTTCCAGTATCACATGACCACTGAGAAAAATACAGAAAGTTTGACCATCATAACCAGCTGCTGGATTAAAACTCTTGTGATTCTACCCGCTTTAAAAATTATTTGATATGGGGTAGCCCACACAGAAGCTACTTTCAGATTCAAATATTTCAAGACTTCTCGTTCATTGTTATCTCAACATTAAGGTTGGTTATAGCCCGTCATAATATGCCTCAAAGAATGAACTTAGTTATATCTTCATCATACGCTTTTTGTCAGTTTGACTAGAAAGGCCAGCTTCTGTTTTTTCAGCTTCCATAATCATTACATCCCTTTAACGTGACCTTGTATTTTTCTTAGTTATATTGAGTAGATTTCCTTCATTGCTATCATTAGTAACAGAACTGTATGCAGCAAACCATCATCTGGCCACCTCTGGAGTCACTGAACTTGATTGATGTACCTTTTTTTTTTTTTTCTGGTTTGTAAGTACTCATCCACACAGACTTGCTGGTCAGTTTTTTGTTTGTGCCAAGCCAAAGAATGTATTATATGGACATTTGTGACTCATTTATGTTTGGTTTGCTGTAAGAGAAAACCTGCTGTGTTCTGTGATAATGCTGCATGTTCCAGTTGCCTGGATTGATTAAACACGAGGTCAGTCAGCTGAACATGTTTACTTTGTGTTCGTGAAGGTTTTTTTTTGTGAAGAAGGAGAAGAAGAGTTGGTTATGAAAACAAAACTCTAGCACTTTCTGTCAATTTTCATTGTGTTTATGAAAGCCACAGTGATTTTTGGCATGTTGGCCTAGAATGGAGGTGACACAGTGTATACAGCAGCTTCAGCTTTTGGAAGTTAATCACAGAGTAGCCATAGTGTTTGACAGAACTTGTCACTGTGTTCTGCAGCTGCTGCTAGTTTTTGTGGTGTTAATGAAACCATTCTGTTACACACAGCCATCCAAACCAATCAGACATTTTTTTTCTTTGGACATTTAATAAGAAAAAACTTCCAAGAAAAGGTGACAAAAGATAATTTTATTTTGAACCGTCTACGTCACAACATAAAATTATGTTGGCACATCTGCCCACTATTTTAAACAATATACAATACAATTTCATTTTCCATATATATTAAATATCACTTGATTTCGAGGGGTTGGGGGGATATTGAAAAGATTGACAAGATCTAGTTTGGCCTTAGTGAAGGACTGATAAAGCTTATTGGATTCTGGTTCTGTACAAGAAAGTTAATACAAGTAGAAAAACATCAGATATGAAGAAAAACAATTTTTATCTGCTCTACTACAGTACAACAGATCAAATTTGTTGAATGTGAGATGTACTAGTTAATACTTTCTATTATTCCTGCAATATTTTAGTATGGCTAAAACTTGCAATGTTCTAAATTTATTTTAAAATAATAATAGTAATAATTATAAAATCAGGCAAATCTTGACCAGATAAATGTGAAATGGCCAGATAAATGCAAAATTTGCTTACTTTTTTTTTTCCACACGTATATAGCAAGACTAGCACTGGTCTACCAGGCCAAAAAAATCATGTCATTAATGCTCATATGATACACAGTTAAACATATATAGCAAAATAATATCAAAGAACCACATTTAAAACATGTTATTCTGACGTCCAAACAAAATAAGAAATGGAACAGTGTCGAGGAATGGAATTCATAAGTGGACGATTTAAAATGTAGAACTTGAGAGCAACAAATAATAATATTCTGAAGTGTCATAAATTTATTGTCATGTTTTGTACTTTTAATTGTTTTACAGCACATGTGAAACATTAAGGCTTGAAACTATAGTCCATCAGAGACTGTTTAGTTTCATGAACATTGATGACGTGATATCTAAGTCGTATCTTATAAGTGCAGAAAACAGGAGATGCAGTATCTGCTCTTACATAGATATAATGTATGGTCTTATAAACACAAGAGATCTGATGCTGTCTGATTTTATAAACATGCACAGAAGATCTAATGTCTAGTCAGGTCTCATGTCTGGTCTTATAAGCACACAAAACAGAACACAGAAGATGCAATGCCTGGTATTATAAATAAACTCAAGAGATGTTATGTCTGGTCTTATAAAAAATAAGGGATCAAATGTGATCTTGCAAGAACAGAACATGGAATATTTAATGACTGGTCTTGCAATCACAGAACACAGGATATGTAATGTGTAATGTCTGGTCTTACAATCACAGTACACATGAGATGTAATGTGTAATGTCTGGTCTTACAATCACAGAACACATGAGATGTAATGTCTGGTCTTATAGGTTATGCAGTTTTTAAGAGTCGTCAACAAAATTTCTTATTTTCAGTGTCTTTATACGCTTTTGTCTGCCAATGTTTCTGAACTCTCACCTCCAACTTTAACTCTCAGTCTAGTTTGATGTTATTATCCTATATTTGGGCATATCAGTGTTAAACTCTGTTTTAGCTGTGAAAGTTTCCTGGCCATAACATGAATCTCCCATTCTCACAACATATTTTGTAGAAATTTCATTTCTTTGAAATTTCAAAATAAATGACATAGTTAATGTGAATTATTTTAAATAGGAATGCAGTGTACTTCAGTAACAAAGGCTGTTTTCTTCTTAGAAAAAGGGCATTGTAGCAGGTAGATATTCACTTGTGGAAGTTTCTAAGCAACTTATGATTGATTGTTACTGATATCTGACTGGCATCATTGACCACAATAACAACAACAAATGTTACCACTGCAGTGCAGTCTTTTTGTGTGTGTGTGTGCCACCTTTCTTTAGTTCTGGCCCTCATTTCCTTCTCAGGTGGCACACCATCTTTACACAAAGTTGCTCTCCACGTGACTTCCAGTACACGTGTAATTATCATTTGTCTCCAAGCTCTTGCTGACAGCTTCAAACTGTGAACATCTGGGTTTAAACAGATTCAGATTTAACTGTAATATAAGCTTAAAATATATGCCAAGTCATTTCCTGGTAAAAACATGGCAGCTGTGTTTATTATAAAGTTGTTTGTGTGGTCTTCAGATTTTTTTGTCTGACAGAATATGAGTTACACACAACCCAGACATTCACATTTCCTTTGAAACAGTGACACTACATGCTGATGATCAATGGGAACAGGCTACATCTCTCGTTGGGTTGAAATGCTATCAAGCAAGCATTCCTCACGGAGGTTCTGAGAAAGGCTGGAGAGATGAGGCAAGCAATAGCAAAAAGAAAAAAAGACGAATCCAAATTCACAGGTCACATTCTATTGTGAGGCAAGCTAGAATACATCGTGACAACAGGAAATTAGAGGGCAAAAGAAATTGAGGCAGACAGAGAGAGAATGCTGGATGGAATAACAGGATGAACGGACAGAGAATGCAGAACAGCTTATACTCAGCATTCGAAATGGAGAACTATGGAAAAGCATGATCACCGATGCCACTCAGCAGGACAACAGAAAAACAGATTCCTGATGGACTACATGATCCTCACATCCCATCCAATATGTTCCTATTTTATACCCGCTGCATACCGGCATACCAAGTTCCTCATTCTGCAGTTGTGCTGTATCAAAATTTACTTTTAGGTAATGCATCTGTCAATTTTTGCTTTGCCGTTGTCAAAAAGAACACATGAAACTTAACACAGTTCATAGAAAAAAAAAAAAAAATCTTGTTTTCATTTTCACAACAACGTGTCGATTGTTTCAAAAAAAAGGCAACAAAACTTACAGGGAAAAAACATGCCAACTGGAAATAATTTTTCTTCAGCAAGCAACAAACTCATTTTAGAAAAAATATGTTGTGTGCTCATAATAGTTTAAAAACATATCCCATGATTCAGTCCGCTAGCTATGATTGTGCATTACTATAATTACAAGACAAGCAAAAACAAACAAAACGATACCATGACATGTATGCCCACATAAAATGTAAATTGGCACTTGTTTGACCATCCAATCATCCAAATATGGAAACCGCTCTGTCTTGTGCAGTGAGACCATTCAGCTGATGTGGTGAAACAAAACAGTTGGAAAAGCAACAGCTGATTGGGTGAAACAAAATAGAAAAAAACATACCTCTACACGACTTTGGGCTGAAGAGCAAGTACTAGCTAGCAGTTTGATCTATAACGACAAGACATGAACGGTATAAACCCAATGTCACTGCCAGTCCTTTTTGGCAGATTCTGATAAATTTGCTTCAACAAATGATCGCACTTTCAGGTTCTGTATTCACTTGTTTAACAAATCTAAGACAGCAAGGTAAACTACAACACATACAAGAAAAAAAAAAGTTCAGATATGACAAACGTGTACATAAATTGATAGCTTAGATTCAACAAAGATGTACACACAATGACAACTTAGATAGAAATATACAAAATGACAACTCATATACATCAGACATATACATAAAATGACAACACTTCCTGTAAAAACGAGACATGAAGAACAAATGAGATTATGGTCAATACCAAGACCAGGTAAAGACAAATGACTTGATGATGTTCCACAGTTTCTGATCGACAAATGATTTCTTTGATCATATTCGAACTGACATAAGAGCATATTTGCAAGGGAGAAAAAATCACTAAACTTAAATAAATATATATACACACACAAAATTGCAACTCCTCAAATCAAATTACATTTTTATTTTCCATTACAATTGCATTCTTTTCAATTTTCTTGTATAAAATCTTCTTCTTCTTCGTACACATATATAAAATGTTCATTTTGTTGCCTTCATTATGACCCAAGCCAGCAAGCATCAGTTTGGTGATCAAATTTTTTGGTGTTCATTTTGGATACAACTTAGTTAATCTATTAAGATTTTTTTTTTCTCTGCATCCTCTTTTCTTCTTTTCCTCTCGAGTCTTCCAATGACTGTCGGATTCTCTTAACTTCTTTTGACATGTCAAATAATATTGTCTTTTCCTTACGGTTCTAATTTGATGTTCTGAAATCCGTTTCTCTGCCTGGTCAGGCATTTGTTACTGATATCACTGTAATGCTCCCTTTACTCACTTTTAAGGACACTTTCTTATTTTTTTAGCATCAAGTCATAAAAAGCTGCCCTTTGCCTTTCCTATTCATGATCTAATTGCTGTGACACATCTGCCGTTTGGGTTTCTTGGTATATTTCCAGAAGATAGTTTACCATTGCTTTCCTTCCGGGCAGTGACTGTACATCATTGAGGATCTGCAAATGGATGCATCAGTAGCAGGCCATCTTGCTCACAACCAAGAGGCCTACAGGAATGCTGTTAGGGAGGCAAAGTTCCGCAAGGGACATGCAAATGAATGAATGAATGACACATCTGCCATCAGCTGTTACTATTCTGCTTCTGTGCTCCATTTTCACGACCTCAGCTATCTACCAAAGGAGATGGACTGCCTCCATGAATCCCACTGTCAGTAGGAGTGCTTCAAGTATGCCCTATAGTTTTTGTTTTTTTTTCCTTCCCCTAGGGCCGGGTTTGGGTTCACGGGTCTCTGTAGGGAGTGCAGGTTTACAGAATGTGCTCTGCAGATTGTTTTGTCGCGGACAGAGCAGACTTTGGCCGGCCACCAGTTTGTGCTGATGGACTTGCAGTTTGTGATTATTGTTCTATGAAAGTGAATGTATCTCGTTGTGTTGGAGTTTTAACATTTAAATGGATGATGTGTTTCCAGTATTTTTATTTGATTTAATATTGCTATCATTTCTGACATTCACTATCCTGTACTGTTTCTGCAGCTATGACATTCACTATCTTGTGCCATCTCTCCAGCTATGACATTCACTATCCTGTACCGTTTCTCCAGCTATGACATTCACTATCTTGTGCCATCTCTCCAGGCATATCTAGCTGCAATGATTCTTCAACTTCCTCTGCATTTTTGTTTCAACAGTACACCTGGCCAGCCCATCTCTTTATATTGTTCAACCACCTATATCACTGTTATCCTTTTGCTCTTTTTCCTTCAACATTTCCCTCAGATACGGTGCTCATCATCATATTATGCCTCTTGATATGACCAAAGTCTGATTCTTACATTTTTTCTTAATTCTCTTTTGAATTACTTTCATTTAGTACTTTTATCTGTTTTATGTCCATGCACTGGACACTTCTGTTGCTATTTACTTCAAATCCTCTTTCAATCTGTTATTTCTATTCCTCACACAAAGAACTACCACTCCCAAGACAATTATATACAGTATATATTGCAAAATTATATACAGCATATATTGCAATAATAGCCTAGATGTAATTTAGTTCTACAACTAGTAAGTCTATACACTGTCTTCTACGGCACATTTTAAAATATTTTCATTTCTAACTCAGTATCTGGGAACTACCACGGAAGATCATCAACTACAGAGATACCAGCAAACTACAATCTTTCAACTAAGGACAGGACACTGCAGGCTTCTCTATCGCCTCAAAATATCACAAACAAATGAGTGTCCCTGTGAGTTTTTGGCATCCAGACACCAGGACACATCCTGCAAACATGGCCAAACCTCCGAGCACAGATCTGGCCCAAGGGAGAAGAACTGAAAGAAAAGTTGTGGGGCTCCCACTCTAGCCTGGAGAAGATGGTGGACATTATCAGGGCTGCAGATTTAGCATGACCAACCTTTCTCGAACACTGAAGAAGAAGCACAGAGGAGAGGCCAACCACAAACTAATGTAACGAAATTATGCAATTTATAAAACAAAAACACGTCACATGATGTGATTCTTTTATTCCACTAGATCACATTCAGCTTCTCTGCGCCTGTGGAGCAAAGTTTCACAACACAAACTTCTCTGATGACACAGAACAAATATGGAGCAAAGTTTCACAACACGAACTTCTCTGATGACACAGAACAAATGTGGAGCCACATAACAAAATATCATAGAGCAATTAGCAATTCAGAAGTTCAATATGATTCACACAGTGGCAAGTGATTGTGAATTAAAGATAACAGTTAAAAAAAAAAAAATCATAAGTAAATGAAAATGGAAGTCGAACTAAACAGAAAACAAACAAGTGAATTTAGTTATATCTAAACAAACATATGACTAGATTATAATCTAAACAAACATATGACTTTAGATTTTAATCTACACAAACATGTGACTTTAGATTATGATCTAAACAAACCGGTGACTTTAGATTATGATCTAAACAAACCGGTGACTTTAGATTATAATCTACACAAGCATAAAACTTTAGATTATAATTTAAACAAATATGAGACTTTCAAATATAATCTAAACAGACATGAGACTTTAGATTATAATCTACATAAACAAGTGACTATGATCTACACACAAATGTGAATTTAGATTACAATCTACACAAACAAGGAAGATGCAAATGACTTAAATGGAATATACTTCATGGCACATTCTCTTAAATTCTTCATGTTTTCAACAATAACAAGTGTTTTCATGGGGCTTCTTGTTTTCCAAATGCCTGTTTAAATTCAGGGGTTTTTTAAAAACAAATGTAACTATTGGTGGTGCGTGTCACACAATGGGGGTATTACAGGACTCAATATCTGAGTAATAAACGCTTTTCTTTGTTTCTAGCTATCTGCATATGAAATCAAACCAGCAACATCTTTTGAATTCATACTAGTAGCTAAGAGGACTGGTAATAATGTGATTTCAACAGAATGGTAAAGGGGTTGTGTGGACATATTACATAATCTATAAGCACCATAAAAGAGTTAAGAATCCCTGGATTAAATCATATCATTAGCAGAAAACTACAAGAAGCCAAAAAGCCTTCTGAAACTTCCCAACAACCCCAGTTTCCTTGAGGGGCGAATGGCGGCTTATGCAAACATGCAACATCCAATAATGGCAATAGCTTCCATCAGAATGTAACATAGCAAATCTTTTTCTGAACATGCATACAAACACATCTGCTTCCTTACACTTGTATATACAAAGATTTTCCATACATACGTATAAACAAATAGAAAGCTTCCTTACATTTGATTACACAAAGTGTTTGCCAACACATATATATAACGGTTTTCCTTGACCTTGTATACACAAACATAAAGATTTTCCACCTGTGTACATATATAACATAACAGGTATTCATTATTATGTTTTTCTGAACATACATCTATGCACATATAATAGTTCTCTTACATGTATCTCCACACATATAATAGTTCTCTTTGTCTCCACACACATATAAGGTTCTCTGACACATAGCCACTCACACAACATACGCATTTTCTTGTGTGAACAAGAACATTATGGTGTGCTTTCAGTGGTTACGTGACTTCAGTATGTGAAATATTGAAACTGCAGCACAAGATGGTACAAACAGTTTAAATCAAATGACTCCCAAACTGTCTCAGGCTGGTGTCATATATCTGGTGCCCCCAAAGCTTCTCTCTGCTCATGTCACATCCCTGCTGCCCCCAAAGCTTCTCTCTGCTCATGTCACATCCCTGCTCCCCCAAAGCTTCTCTCTGCTCATGTCACATCCCTGCTGCCCCCAAAGCTTCTCTCTGCTCATGTCACATCCCTGCTGCCCCCAAAAGCTTCTCTCTGCTCATGTCACATCCCTGCTGCCCCCAAAAGCTTCTCTCTGCTCATGTCACATCCCTGCTGCCCCCAAAGCTTCTCTCTGCTCATGTCACATCCCTGCTGCCCCCAAAGCTTCTCTCTGCTCATGTCACATCTCTGGTGCCCCCAAAGCTACTCTCTGCTCAGCTGGTTCTATTACCTTTCATGCTGCTGCTCCGTTTGGTGGCACCAAGACCCCCTCCTCCACCATCTCCCTACTGCTGCAGGATAGGCACTAGTTTCACCCTTTCACTCCCGAACAACACTGACAGTGCTGCTAGATCAGGCACTAGTTTCACCCTTTCACTCCCGAACAACACTGACAGTGCTGCTAGATCAGGCACTAGTTTCACCCTTTCACTCCCAAACAACACTGACAGTGCTGCTAGATCAGGCACTAGTTTCACCCTTTCACTCCCGAACAACACTGACAGTGCTGGTAGATCAGGCACTAGTTTCACCCTTTCACTCCCGAACAACACTGACAGTGCTGGTAGATCAGGCACTAGTTTCACCCTTTCACTCCCGAACAACACTGACAGTGCTGCTGGATATGGCAAGTCCTACCCAAACCAGTGCTTACAACATTACTTAGGCATTCTAAATAAAATAAATTAGCAAATTTCTAATCCAACCCACATTTTTAAAGTACAGTAGAACTTTCTTCCTGTTTCTTTCTACCAAAAGTGATCATCAACATTTACTACAGCACAGCATGGAAAATTAATTCAGGAGTGAATTAATTACAATTCAAACAATTAAAAAACGTAAAAGATAACTTGGTAAACAAAGTAAGCAGGTAGGGAAGCACCAAAACCAAAATGTAAGATGATCCACAGTTGGCACTTTGTTCTTATGTGACGGACACAGCTGTTGATGTCCCTAGATGTCACTCTCTTGTGACATTTCTTTAATCTCACATCAATATGCACTGTCTCCATTTTTTTTCTGAAACTCTCCCATCTACTTTGTTTTTAAATGTTTCCAAGAACACGCTTGATGCTAAAACATTTAAAATGTCAAAGAATGTGATTCCATTAATTAAAACAATCTGGGCAATAGTTTTCAGTTCAGATCAGTCGGGGCCAGAATTTTCATGATCAGAAGTAGTAATTTCAAAGAAAAGCCATCATTCTTCGGTCAAGCTCCTACGTGAAACTCTTCCATTCGGGGAAATGGTGGAATTCGAAAGTCAGAAATGGAGACCCTGGGACAAAATAATCTGGTTCAGTTTCTCTTCTTTTGCTCTTCTCAAGTGACAAAGCTGGAATATTGAAAATATAAGAAGACTGAGCAACGAAACAATTATCTGGACAATGATAAAATTTACTAATTGTAATCACTTTTTTTTTTTTAATTTAGAAGACAGCTTTTCAAGTTGGTAAATGTTAGCAATTTCAGGATATATCAGCAATCTGAGATATATCATCAATCTGAGGAAGTTGTAAAGCTTCATTCTGCTAAGCAGCTTCTTCTGCGACACTGCTGTGGTCTCCTGGGTGAAATTCACTGGAATAAGCTTCATGTTAGGTTCTATTTTCCTCTCATTCACTAACAACCATGAACACCTCACCATGTAGCATGTGTTACCTTTAGGAGCTGTTTTTCCTAACTCTTGACTGTTGTGTGCCCATTTTTTTTTTTTAAGCTGGATCCACCAGAGAAATCCTGTAACAGGTCATAAACCCAAAACCTAGGTGTTCGAATAAGTCCACACAAGCAATTCTACTATTTCTGACTACCTAAATTAATCACAGAAGCAATAATATTCATGTTGTAAGATCCAGTATCTATGTACTGTCCGTCTTCAAAGTATGATTCTTATTTCCTCTGGAAATGAATCAGTGTAAATGCCACAACTGCTCTCCATGATCTTTTTACAGATCTACCCAGTCTCTGTGACAATGTTCACATATCTTTTTACAGTTCTACCCAGTTCTTGTGACTGATGTTCACATATCCTTTTATAGTTCTACCCAGTTCTTGTGACTGATGTTCACATATCCTTTTACAGTTCTACCCAGTTCTTGTGACTGATGTTCACATATCCTTTTATAATTCTACCCAGTTCTTGTGACTGATGTTCACATATGCTTTTACAGTTCTACCCAGTTCTTGTGACTGATGTTCACATATGCTTTACAAATATCCCCTCTACCTCATCGTCTCCAGGTAGTCATTGTATTATTTGCTTGGTGATCTGGTTGTTGTCCATTCTCACAAAAAATACGTCCCAGCCATCTTAAATCTTCTCACCAATGACCTGTGGATCTTTCACTCTATTTGCCACACCAAGAAACTTGTATGAACACACAAGTGCTATTCAAATATTTAAATTCATATATTAATTTTCAACACAGCAGACAAGCCTGCAACAAGTTCCACCTCATTTTGTTAAGACCTCTTTACTCACTGTTGTCCTCACTGTAATCCTTTAAAGCAGGGTTTCTCAAAATGTGGTCTGCAGATCCCCCATCCATGGGACATCCCTAGAGGGTCCGCAGGATTTCTGCAAGATTTTTTTTTTAGCTATCCGTTCAGTGAACTGGGTGTCATGTGAACATTTTCCCATCATCAGACTTCCATGATTCGTATTCCAAGACTTCTGAACCTCACTGATACGACAGCCATGCAGTGAAATTATTTAAAACACTTGAGGCAACCTATATAAGGAGAATCACTCATTCTGAAGCCTCCTTGCCAGGTCCATTCTCGTTTGTGTTTTTGTGTGTGTGTATGTGTGTGTGTGAGAGAGAGAGAGAGAGTGTGAGTGAGTGAGTGATGTGAAATTTCACATTTGATTGTACAGCAGTGTACTACTGGCTTACGAGTGTCCAAAGTCAAAGCAGTGACTCTTGCCTGTTCATTTGATTCTGTGAACCAATAGAGAAGCTGCTTCTGTGATGTTACAAGGAGCTGCCTGTCCTTGTACTTGATGTTACAGTTCACCTGAAGTTGTACATACACAGTGTGCCCTGTACTTCTGCATTTTCTCATTTATTATACATTACAAATGGACTGTCACAGTGTAACAGGTCTTCACGCCACTCCATCACCTTCTCATTGTATTAATGCCTTGTTCTGTGATGAAAAATGTCTTCTGGGGTATGCCATGCTAGTTTTCATTGAAAAGGGGCTCCATGGTCCAAAAAGTTTGAGAACCGCTGCTTTAAAGCAATAACTGGTTTACATAACAAAGAACATCATAGAGGCTTGTGCAGCAAATAGTAACTCATAGCTAGCTGTGAGGCTAAATATGCACAATCCAATGAGTGGCTCAACTAAAACTATATTCAACACACACATAGGCTACTCACTGTTCTTTTCTCCATAAAACTCTTCATAAACTCATCAATGTCCAACTCTTCTGCAACATTTTTAAAACAAAACCATTTCATTATTCACGTTCAAGATAAACTTTAACAACCTTCACCAATAAAAAAAAATATATATATATATATACACTTTCTGAATCAGTTACAATTACATACACACACACACAGAAAATCTGTTTATTAACTGATATGGAAGCAAAATTGACTAACCCAAACACTGAGAAAGCTGTGCATCGAATTACCCATCAAGCAACACTAGTATGAGATCACTTTTTTATATTCACTAAAGCATTTTATGCTGAGGTTTAAAGCGGGTGGGGGAATGACTTTTCAAGGAAATAATAGTTACGTTATCACAGCAGAAGATAATCATGAGCATGAAGAGTTTTGATACAAAAATAGACACAAAAAAACAATAGACAGACAAAAGGCAGACATAAAAACCCTTGATTTAACAGAATAATGGAAGAACGGTGTCACAATTAATGTCAAGTAACCAGGGTGGGGGGGGGGAGAATTTTTTCTACCATTTTTAAAATCTGTTTTACTGTTTAAAAAACAAAAGAAAAGCTTTAATACGACGTGCAGCGCTGTGTAACATAAAATTATTCAATTATAATACAGAACAAAGGGAGTCTACTCCATGCTACAAAAAAAAAGTGTGATATGAATTTAGCAAAGAGTGGCATTTAAAATGTTGTACTTTCTTTATTATCTGTCCAATCTGTTAAATTTGAACTCAGTTATATTACGGTCCATTAAATCATGGGTTTACTGCCTATTTATACACAGCCGCATGTCTCATCAGTGATTAAAAAAAAGGAGATGGACATCTATTGGCCAGGTGATGAGAAGAAACAATCAGAGAATCCCAAAACAAGCTATCAAATAGGACAACAGGACAAAGAAGAAAAGACACAGACCACATGAAACTCAAAACAGAAAAATATGGCGACCTACAATGCAAGCCCTATTCGACATTTAATGGCACAGGAAGGATTAAGATGTAAGATGATATACATATTTATTAGAGAGAGAGAGAAAGAGAGAAAGAGAGAGAGAGGGAGAAAGAGAGAGAGAGAAAGAAAGAGAGAGAAAGAAAGAGAGAGAGAGAGAGAAAGAAAGAGAGAGAGAGTGAGAAATAGAGCAAAAATCTATAAAACAGGCTACACAGGGCTTGGAATTTTGCCTTGTCACATTTTTGTTGAAAAAAAAAAAATTGTTTTGTTTCAAATATGAAACAGAAAAATAAGAGAGGCCACTGCCATGAGAATCAGATGGAAGAGGAGAAAGCTGAGAAATAGATTCCTGGAAGGTCCAGAACACTGACAACAGCTAACACCCAGGAAATTTAACCCTCCTCAATCTGCTACAACTACAGCACAATAAAGATCTCATGCAAACTAAACAGACAAGTGAGTTCACAGAGAATTAGCTGAGGGTTTATGCTTGCTGTGTGCATGAGAAACCATAGAAAACAAATTGAATTCTTTCCAGACTAAATGTTTATGAAGAATTAGAAAAACATTTTGGCCAAACACCAGAAGAAATAACATCTTGTTGGCAGAAATGCAGATGAAACCACAGACAGCAATTATTGAGGAATGACGCTGGGGATGGTTGGGACATGTGCTCCGAATGACTGACCTCTCGCTACCAAAAATAGCACTAAGATGGACACCACAGGGGAACAGAAGTAAGGGGAGACCAAAAGAGACATGGAGAAGAACAACAGAAAGGATGTTGAGCAATAGAGGGCTCACCTGGGCAAGAGCAGAAAAAAAGGCGAAGGACAGGCATTTGTGGAAAACCCTTGCGGAAGCACCATGTGCCCTGGGCACTTAAGGTTCAGAGAGAGAGAGAGAGAGAGAGAGAGAGTGTGCACGAGAAGCAGATTCTGACAGGCAAACAAGTGGGCAGCTTTCTTCATGGTCTTGCACAAACACAGTTTCTTTTGCTGTGGAATTCTTGGTGAAGATCTTGGTGAGATCAGCTGCTGGTAATTTAAGTCATCCTGAAGGTCAAAGGAGACTTCTTATGAGGCTCTTCCACTACAGAGAACATGATCATATCTCACCTGTCAAATCGAAGCAATGCATTTGTTTCCAAGATAAAAGGGATGGCGACTGCAGTAAAACTGATTTAAATTATAAAAAGGTAGATAGAGGTGTATGGTGCAGTTTTACAAAGTGAGGGAGAGAGTGAGTAAGGTGAGGAAAAAAAAAACGAATAGAAAGTATGAGAATGTATAAAAGAAAAACATACAACATCCAATATTTCGGCGTGAGCCTTTTTTGTGGATTACATGCACAACGAGATAAAAAAAAAACAAAAAAACGAAGAACTTATCTGAATGTGTCTTCCTCCAGAAGTAGAAAACAGCCTTTTATTTAACAGACTACTGGGGGAAAAGAAACATTCACACCAAACAGAACAACACTCACAAGAAAAGAAGTAATTCTTGTTCAATCCATGCAATCTTGATAACTCACCACCAATGTTCCCTCTAAGGGTTTGCGGTCTGTGTGCAAAATGTTCAGCTCATGTGCAAATATATATATATACAAAAAAAGTAAAGGTAACCCTGTCATGCCTTAGAGGCACATAGAGATATGGTGTTAGTGCCCATATTTTTCTTGACCTGTCAGCACACTAGAGGGTGATATGGTCAGTATCACGCCTGGCTGCCTTTTCCTTCCCCAACTCCAGAAGAAGTCGGGTACCCATTTCTACAGCTGGGTGTCTGGGGTGCCGCCGGCTGGATTCAAACACCCGACCTTCGCCATGAGAGACCAGTGCACTAACCACTTCGCCACTCAGACATTCTATGCCCGGCTGCACAGTTTAGAGGGAACAGCGCTCATCACTCCTCTACCGCAGCCACTTTCACACATCTGAACAGCCAACCACGCGCCGCGCCACATGACCACAACTCACTGTCCAAGAACTTCTCAGCTATCCTCTCTGACTCTTCGTCGGCCTCCATCACAGCAACCTTGAGGTTGGTCTGTATGTGAGAGGGATGATACTGCTCAGAGAGCTTCATGTGCTTCTCACAGCTGTTCTCAAACTCTGCCTGTAAAGTTTCCAGCTCTGCATTCTGAAAACATACACATGCCTGGTAACCACACTTCAGCATAAGTTTACATATTTCAGCATCTACATATAAATATGAAGATTCTACTACTTATTACAACTGTGAATATTATATTACTTATTATAATTTTTTTGTTCCTTATTACAAATGTGAAGATTTTATTACTTATTACAAAGGTGAAAATTCTTTATTAAAAATGAACACATAACAAAAATCACACCAAACAATGCAGCACTAACACCAAACATAGCAGCACTAACAATGAACACAGCAACACTAATAACGAACACAGCGGCACTAACAAAAAACATAACAACAATAACAACAAACAGCGGCACTAACAAAAAACACAGGGGCACTAACAACAAACAGCATAACTAAAAATAAACACAGGGGCACTAACAACAAACAGCATAACTAAAAATAAACACAGGGGCACTAACGAAAAACATAACACTAACAACAAACAGTAGCACTATACAAAAACACACGGCACTAACAACAAACAATGGCACTAACAATACACAGTGGCACTAACAACAAAAAGCGGCACTAACAACAAACAGAGGCACTAACAACAAACAGCGGCATTAACAATAAACACAACGGCACTAACAACAAACAGCGGCACTAACAATAAACACAACGGCACTAACAAAAAAACACAGGGGCATTAAAAAAACATAGCAACACTAACAACAAACAGTGGCAATAACAAAAAACAGGGTACTAACAACAAACAGCAAAACTAACAATAAACAGCGGCACTAACAACAAACAGTGGCACTAACAATAAACACAGTGGCAGTAACAACAAACAGCGGTGATAACAATAAACACAGCGGCACTAATAACAAAAACTGCCACTAACAATAAACACAGTGGCACTAACAACAAAAACACAGTGGCACTAACAAAAACACAGCAGCACTAACAATAAACACAGCAGCACTAACTGTAAACACAGCAGCACTAATAACAAACAGCAATAGCTACTCCAAACATATCAGAACTAACAACAAACAGAACAACAGTAACAAAAAACATAGCAGCACTCACACCAAACCCAGAAAGACTAATACAACACTACTAACATCAAACCCAGAAAGACTAATACAAACTATTAACATCAAACCCAGAAAGACTAATATAAACTACTAACATCAAACCCAGAAAGACTAATACAAATTACTAACATCAAACCCAGAAAGACTAATACAAACTACTAACATCAAACCCAGAAAGACTAATACAACACTACTAACATCAAACCCAGAAAGACTAATATAAACTACTAACATCAAACAATAAGCTCTCAAAATATATACCTTTTCTATCACAGTCTGTTTCAGATTGTCAATCTCAGGTTTCCTGGACAAATTTGCTTCTAAAAATAGAACAGAGATGTTTAAAAAATGCTAAATATGTTAAAGACTGAAATTTTTAATATTTCTGGTTTGACAAATACAATTCATAAATCAAATTTACATATGAATTTAAATACTTAAACAGCAACATTAGCTTATAACCAAAACACTGGGCAAACTGGCAGTTAAAAGTTTCAAGAATAATAAAAATAGCTGTAGCTTCTTTTGGTAATTCCTGAACGAGTTTTGCTTGTGTGTGTGTTTGTATGTTTTAAAAGCCATGGAGCCAAACTTTCTCTCACGCCCAACAAGATGATGTGGATCATTGTTGTTTGTTTTTTTTTGTTTTTTTCGGCGGGAAGTTGTCTCGGAGCTTATCAAAACTGTGGGCTGATGTGGGAGACTTCTAATTAAGCTCCACCATGATGAGGAAACACCTTTCAGACAATGCGCCCTTCAAAATCAATTATTCTTTTACATTCTGTCTCACATTCTTTTTTTTTTTTTAAATATAAGGTATTTTTCGGAACTTTTTCTGACTTGATGACTCATGGATACAATCTGTATCGAGGTGGCTGGCAGAAATATCTTCCCTGAATGCTGAGTACTACATCTTTCACATCTCTGAGTACTACATCTTTCACATCTCTGAGTACTACACCTTTCACATCTCTGAGTACTACACCTTTCACATCTCTGAGTACTACACCTTTCACATCTCTGAGTACTACACCTTTCACATCTCTGAGTACTACACCTTTCACATCTCTGAGTACTACACCTTTCACATCTCTGAGTACTACATCTTTCACATCTCTGAGTACTACACCTTTCACATCTCTGAGTACTACACCTTTCACATCTCTGAGTACTACACCTTTCACATCTCTGAGTACTACACCTTTCACATCTCTGAGTACTACACCTTTCACATCTCTGAGTACTACACCTTTCACATCTCTGAGTACTACACCTTTCACATCTCTGAGTACTACATCTTTCACATCTCTGAGTACTACACCTTTCACATCTCTGAGTACTACACCTTTCACATCTCTGAGTACTACATCTTTCACATCTCTGAGTACTACATCTTTCACATCTCTGAGTACTACACCTTTCACATCTCTGAGTACTACACCTTTCACATCTCTGAGTACTACATCTTTCACATCTCTGAGTACTACATCTTTCACATCTCTGAGTACTACACCTTTCACATCTCTGAGTACTACATCTTTCACATCTCTGAGTACTACACCTTTCACATCTCTGAGTACTACACCTTTCACATCTCTGAGTACTACATCTTTCACATCTCTGAGTACTACACCTTTCACATCTCTGAGTACTACACCTTTCACATCTCTGAGTACTACACCTTTCACATCTCTGAGTACTACACCTTTCACATCTCTGAGTACTACACCTTTCACATCTCTGAGTACTACACCTTTCACATCTCTGAGTACTACACCTTTCACATCTCTGAGTACTACATCTTTCACATCTCTGAGTACTACATCTTTCACATCTCTGAGTACTACATCTTTCACATCTCTGAGTACTACACCTTTCACATCTCTGAGTACTACACCTTTCACATCTCTGAGTACTACACCTTTCACATCTCTGAACCATGTTTGTGACTGCCAAAATGCCAGTGATGTATATAATACAGAACATCTTTTGTGACATATCCAGCTCACATCCAGTGGAGATAATCAAGTCTGTGATGCTTCTATGAACAAAGCATACATCTTTGAAAGAAGAAATGGTGTGAGCATCTCTTAATTATTCTTCTTCTTCAACTCGGATGTCCCAGACAAGTGCAGTTCACCTTAGGTTGTCAGCATCACAATATACCTCACTGTACTGTTATGTCTATCTTCATCCTGTTCTATGTGTGATACCTCACTGTACTGTTATGTCTATCTTCATCCTGTTCTATATGTGATACTTCATTGTACTGTTATGTCTATCTTCATCCTGTTCTATGTGATACCTCACTGTACTGTTATGTCTGTCTTCATCCTGTTCTACAGTACTGCCAAAACTATGAGATAAAAGACCAGCTGAAACATCGGATCCAAAAGTTATACCTCAACAAGAAAGAAACAGCACTGGAAAAACATGTACCATCACTGTATTTTTCTTGATGGCAATTATAGCTCGGAGTAACATCTGGAAACTGGAAAATAAAAGTAGCAGTTTCTTTTTTCTTCTTTTGCATGGCTCCAAAAATTCTGTACGCTGTATGATATCTTTTCTATGCCCGGCTGCACAGCTTAGAGGGAACAGCGCTCATCACTCCTCTACTGCAGCCACTTTCACACATCTGAACAGCCAACCACGCGCCGCGCCACATGACCACAACTCACTGTCCAAGAACTTCTCAGCTATCCTCTCTGACTCTTCGTCGGCCTCCATCACAGCAACCTTGAGGTTGGTCTGTATGTGAGAGGGATGATACTGCTCGGAGAGCTTCATGTGCTTCTCACAGCTGTTCTCAAACTCTGCCTGTAAAGTTTCCAGCTCTGCATTCTGAAAACATACACACGCCTGGTAACCACACTTCAGCATAAGTTTACATATTTCAGCATCTACATATAAATATGAAGATTCTACTACTTATTACAACTGTGAATATTATGTTACTTATTATAATTTTTTTTTTCCTTATTACAAATGTGAAGATTTTGTTACTTATTACAAAGGTGAAAATTCTTTATTAACAATGAACACATAACAAAAATCACACCAAACAATGCAACACTAACACCAAAAATAGCAGCACTAACAATGAACACACCATCACTAATAACGAACAAAGCGACACTAGCAACAAACACAGCGGCACTAACAAAAAACATAACAACAATAACAACAAACAGCGGCACTAACAAAAAACACAGGGGCACTAACAACAAACAGCATAGCTAAAAATAAACACAGGGGCACTAACGAAAAACATAACAACACTAACAACAAACAGCAGCACTAACAAAAAACACAAGGCACTAACAACAAACAATGGCACTAACAATACACAGTGGCACTAACAACAAAAAGCGGCACTAACAACAAACAGCGGCACTAACAATAAACACAACGGCACTAACAACAAACAGCGGCACTAACAACAAACAGCGGCACTAACAAAAAAACACAGGGGCATTAAAAAACACAGCGGCACTAACAACAAACAGTGGCACTAACAATAAACAGGGTACTAACAACAAACAGTGAAACTAACAATAAACACAGTGGCACTAACAACAAACAGTGGCACTGTACTGTTATGTCTATCTTCATCCTGTTCTATGTGTGATACCTCACTGTACTGTTATGTCTGTCTTCATCCTGTTCTATGTGTGATACCTCACTGTACTGTTATGTCTGTCTTCATCCTGTTCTATGTGTGATACCTCACTGTACTGTTATGTCTGTCTTCATCCTGTTCTATGTGTGATACCTCACTGTACTGTTATGTCTGTCTTCATCCTGTTCTATGTGTGATACCTCACTGTACTGTTATGTCTGTCTTCATCCTGTTCTATGTGTGATACCTCACTGTACTGTTATGTCTGTCTTCATCCTGTTCTATGTGTGATACCTCACTGTACTGTTACATCTGTCTTCATCCTGTTCTATGTGTGATACCTCACTGTACTGTTATGTCTATCTTCATCCTGTTCTATGTGTGATACCTCACTGTACTGTTATGTCTGTCTTCATCCTGTTCTATGTGTGATACCTTACTGTACTGTTATGTCTTTCTTCATCCTGTTCTATGTGTGATACCTCACTGTACTGTTATGTCTGTCTTCATCCTGTTCTATATGTGATACCTCACAGTACTGTTATGTCTATCTTCATCCTGTTCTATATATGATACCTCACTGTACTGTTATGTCTATCTTCATCCTGTTCTATGTGTGATACCTCACTGTACTGTTATATCTGTCTTCATCCTGTTCTATCTGTGATACCTCACTGTACTGTTATGTCTGTCTTCATCCTGTTCTATGTGTGATACCTCACTGTACTGTTATGTCTATCTTCATCCTGTTCTATGTGTGATACTTCACTGTACTGTTATGTCTATCTTCATCCTGTTCTATGTGTGATACCTCACTGTACTGTTATGTCTATCTTCATCCTGTTCTATGTGTGATACCTTACTGTACTGTTATGTCTATCTTCATCCTGTTCTATGTGTGATACCTCACTGTACTGTTATGTCTGTCTTCATCCTGTTCTATCTGTGATACCTCATTATACTGTTATGTCTATCTTCATCCTGTTCTATATGTGATACCTCACTGTAATGTTAGTCTATCTTCATTCTATTCTATATGTGATACCTCACTGTAATGTTAGTCTATCTTCATTCTATTCTATATGTGATACCTCACTGTAATGTTAGTCTATCTTCATCCTGTTCTATATGTGATACCAGCTGTACCCATGTAAACGTTCAAACAAAACTAATATAACCACTGAATCTTCTCCCCCTACTGGAGAGGCTGGCTAAACTCACGTGCTTGCTGGACACATTCCAACGAAAGACTTTCCAGCTTCTGAACGAACTTCACAAGGTCAGGGACTTTCTGTACCATTTCTGTAATTTTGTCTTCATCTTCCATAAGCTCCTGTAATTCAAATAATCTGTAACAAGAAAAAGAAAAAAAAAATTAGGAGCCATGTGAACTAAAGACAAAAGTGACAATTTAGAACAAAAACAATATAATCTGTTTCTCATTACTATAGTATCTGTAAATAAACAATTCAAGTACCAATAATGATTTTTTTGAAGTTTTATTATTCATAAAAAATTAGGGTTCTTGAACTTCTTTTTTCGCAATTCTTCTTCTTTGTGCGCATTTAGTGATAATGCACAGTACCCCGATTTCTGCAACACGCCTTTTGGCTTGGTACCTCTGACTTCAGCACATTTCCTTGCTAGGGCAGACTGTGGTCTTGCTAGGACTGCCATGAAGACAGTGGTGTAGGCTGGCCTGGTCAAAGCTTTGTTTTCCAGCCTCTGGTGGCTGTACTTAAGCCCCTTCCCCATGTCAGGCCCAACGGCTTTGAGACGGTTCCACAGAGACACTCCAACTCTGGGATGAGGAATCTGATGAGTGTTTCAATAATATCCATTCCCTGCCACCCATAGTCTGCTGGCTCTGTTTTGTTTACCTCATTCTGATAGCCATTGTTGTACAGACCCACAGGCTTGTCAAGTTCTGGATTCACTGGTCTCACATCAGACTTTCCTCATCTCCACTGGTGATCTCCATGCCACCAGCTGTCCACCATCCTGACATTACATTTTACAAAAACAATTACATTTAGTGTTGATTGCTACAGGTTTCTGGGTTACAGAAGTAGTTCAGAGTTTTTAACCAATCATATCTATGTCCGACTGCCATCAAGAACACAGGAATGCGACCGGACATTGTAGTGTACTCCACAGAAAAACAGGAATTAATGATCGAGCTTACGGTCCCATACAAAACTAGAATAGAGGAACAGCATTTATTCAAATTGGAGAAGTACAATGATATGGTCAAGCAACTGAGGCAGGGGGCAGGAATCAGGGCAAAAGTGATAGCTGTAGAAGTTGGAGCAAGAGGATTCGTAGCAACATCAGCATATGACCTATGTAAGCAACTGGGCATAAAGGGACAAGCAAGAGCAAGGGCATTGAGAAGCCTTTCAGAAACAGCAGAAAAGGGCTCATGCTGGCTGTGGAGTATGCGAAACAAGCATTGGGAACATAAGTAATTTCATTTGCCACAACCAATACCAGTCCTCCGTGGCTGGATCGCTAAAGACGCACTTCAAAAAGTGCAGTGGCAACTGGAAGATCATGGGTTCAATCTCGGGACCGGGGGGAAAAAAAGCAACAACTCACAAGACCTCTGGGAGTCATGACCCAGAGGGGCCCACCCCCCTTAGAGTGTCAGGAGTTTAAAAGGCCGAAACACTTGTCTGAGGGGGGTTACTTCCTCTGATGATCTGAAGGAGTTGTGTTGTTGTTCCGCTCTCTATGGTAGAAAGTTTCCTGCATATGTTCCCTGTCTCACAAAAGATATGTTAAATATGTTCTTAACATAGTTGTTCCCAGGTGATTTTACTATTAAATACCCATAGACTGCTCAATAAGCTCCAGTATGCTAGCACACCCCTCTTCGTCAAACTGTTAAAAATGTTCACCAGTCCTATAACATACCAGTATGCTAGCACACCCCTCTTCGTCAAAGTGTAAAAAATGTTCACCAGTCCTATAACATACCAGTATGCTAGCACACCCCTCTTCGTCAAAGTGTTAAAAATGTTCACCAGTCCTATAACATACCAGTATAACTTCAAAAAGATATCAACAGTCTGCTTTAAAATTACATATCGATGGTCAGACACAGAACACAAGCAAGACAAATCATAATCGTTTTATCATATTTATTTATACTTAAACGATGATGGCTAACGATCTAACTGTAATCAGAAACTGACATCCCCACAATCCATGCATTCCTATATGTACTCCACCTTCTGTTCAAACGCCCAATGAGGTGTGCACCTGCTGACGCAGCCAGTCACACAATGGATGTGGGTAACATGCACTAAACTGCTTCTTTTGGAAAAATATCCACTTCTCATCTCCCCCAATGTAATTATCGTCCCGATGTGACTGTTGTCATTCAACCCAATGTTGTAGCTAATGACCTAAATTTGGATAAATTTAGATTTAATTTAGCTAATGATTTAAATTTTAATCTAACAGCAAGTTTTAAAATGTTAACCTGTTCGGAGACCAAGTTCTATGCCCCCACCATTTGGTTCACATACTCCAAAGGATTATAAATAACACCACCAGATGTTAAGAACCACTAATCTAAAGATTTACTTACTTCATATCTTTAAGTGCTGGAAATTCTGACAAAATATTTGGAACTGCAAATAACCCTGGTGCCGACAACTCTGATCCAACTTCACCCACTGACCCTGGGGCTGGAGGTCGCCGGGGTGGGAGGGGTGGAGGGATCACGTGAGGCTGACTTCCAGGAAAAGGGTATGATGGCTGACCAGAATAACTTGTCAATGGAGCTTGTGTTGAACTGACCGCTGACCCGACTGTTGGGTTGTTAAAACCTAAAATGCTAAAACAGAAAATATCAAAATGAACACATCTCAAAACATGACACTGTGAAACATCAAGAAATTCTTACATCCTTACATCCTTCCCATGCTGCCAAACATAACATAGGGCCCATGTGGTAGTCTGCCAAGATTTCCTGTCTTCTGTAAGTTTTTCAATCTTATCATGGGATGTTATGCCCACTGAACTGGCCTCTCTTAACAATATCCTCTTTAGAGTTTCACATGGTCTGCCTCTTTTTCTTCGGCCTGTTGTGTTCCACTTTGATAGATTGTTTGGGGATTCTCTGATTGTTTCTTCTCATCACATGACCAACATATGTCAATCTTCTTTTTTTTATCAAGAAATTAAAATATAAGAATTTGTAAAAAGTAGATTCAAAAGTAGAAGTGAAGGAAAACAAAAAGTACCTTTGTAAACTTTCTCATAAGAAACCTTCCTTAAATTCATATAAAACTGTTTCCCATCTACTACAATGATAGAAACATTCATTATTAGCAATTCACTACTACATTTTTTATTCGTTATTTCTGAAGTTCTTCATGTTAAAACTCTCACTATCATAGGTTTTCTTTTACATGCAAGTTGCTAACCATCTTAATCAATTTTTCCCATTTTACTGCATCTCTCCACCAGGTGAAGATACAGTGTATGCCAGATATGATGATTAGGTTGAAAGAACAAGAACTGGTTCAGGTTTTATACTGCATGGATGTAATATAACAGCCTGAGCAACAGCACAGACCAGTCAGTCAGTCATTTGCATATCCCTTGCGGAACTTTGCCTCCCTAACATCTCTCCTTAAGACCTGTCAGTTGTAAGCAAGATGCCCTGCTGTTGAAGCATCCATTCACAGATTGTCTTCCTCTCTTTCTTTCTCCTATTATGTATCCTTCCAAGACGGTCTTCTATAAATTCTCATGACGCTTAATGTGTCGAAAATATTTAAGTTTTCTCTATTTAATCTTCCTTACTACACAACCTTCTTCAATATTAAGTTCTTATAGTATGGATAAATTTGTTCTTTTTTGTGTCAATGATATCTGAAGAACTCTTCTGTAACTTTTACATTCAATGGCATTTATGTGTTTCTCAGCTGTTTTGTTAAGTGTCAAAGTCTCACAGGCATATGTTGCGATGGGAAAGATTCATGCCCTTAAAAAGCTTATTTTTGTAGTTCTGTCTGTTCCTCTCCACAGCTTCTTTAGTTGTTTTATTTTTTTGAAGAGCAACAGATCTCCTCCTTTTAATTTCCTTCAATGTATCTCCATTATTAGTTAGTAATGGTTCAAGATATTAAAAACTCTCCACTTTTTCCAATTTTTCCTCATTTATAAATATTTCAGCTGCCTTATTTGTTTTGTCAGTTGTCATCAATTTAGTTTTATTTGCATTAAGATAAAGGTTTTGCTCTTCACTATTCTTACGGACTGACATAATTGGTCAATACAGACAAAACTGCATATTCTCATGGTAGTGTATACAACATGACCGATTTCACCAATATATAATCAGCGCAGTAACAATAAACTATATGCTGCAAGGTTTAAGGTTCAGTCTCTTTGTGCTAGCAACGTCTTTTTTTAGTCTTTCATTTCCTCAAATGATGCAGCACCCAGCACAGCTTCTCTCTAAATTAAATGTAACTAAGTTTTATGACGGCACTTATTCACATCTATGAGAACCATGTACTCACTAATGCTGAGGGACGACCACTGGTGGTGATTTCTTAAACTCTTCAAGAACTGCCTGTACAGCCTGACCAAGATCTGAATGCATGGAAAACTGAAAGAAAGAAAACAGTGAAAAAACATATTCACAGTAATTAGTTTCAATAAGAGGCGCACCAAGATATATATATATATAATCTTCTTCTTCTTCTTCTTCGTACGCACACTGGTGATAATGCGTTGTACCTTGATTTTTGCGATGCGCCTTTTGGCTGGGTTCCTCCGACTTCAGCACCTTTCCTTGCTAGGGCAGACTGTGGTCTTGCTCAGACTGTCATGAAGACAGTGGTGTAGGCTGGTCTGGCCAAAACTTTGTTTTTCAGCCTCTGGTGGCTGTACTTAAGCCCCTTCTCCACATCAGATCCAGCATGCAAGACTGGATCCAGCTGGCCAGACAGCTTTGAGACAGGTCCACAGAGACTATGAGATGAGGAACCTGATGAGTGCCTCAACGATATCCATTCCCTTTCTCCAATAGTCTGCTGTGTCTGTTTTGTTTACCTCATTCTAACAGCCACTGTTGTAAAGACCTATAGGATTGTCATGTCCTGGATTCATTGGTTTCACACGAGATTTTCATCATCCTTGCCAGTGATCTCCATGTCCCCTTCCATCCACCAACCTGACATATTTTACAAAAATAAAAGTTACGATCAGTGTTGACTACTACAGGTTTCTGGATTACAGAAGTAGGTCAGAGTTTTTAAAAAATCAGATCTATGTTCCCTGTCTCACAAGGACTATGCTAAGATAAGTGAGTTCTTAACACTGGGTTGGGGTCTGGTCAGATGTTTGAGTGGGTTTTTGTAACTGATATTTCTGGGTGACATGCTGTGTTGTTTGAGAACCTTTACTGTGAGCACATATGTGCAAAGTATACACAATGGTATAAAGCCTTTCTAGCACAGCTGCAATGCTAGTATTATCAATAAGCTCCACGGCAACACTCCCGCCAAAGACAACAACACTAAAACGATATTTTGAACATTTGAACTTTCACTAAACAGTGGGCATTCATAAACCTTGAACTTTCCAGTGAAAGAGGCAGTAAAAGGAACAAATAAAGTGAGAAAGGCTTTGTATGTTTATACATAAATGGCTTATCACATAAAGCATTGTGCTAAATTACTCTTCTTTACATCAGAAACTATGAAAAGAAATATCCATAATAAGCTCATTATTTTACAAATCTGATTTAAAATATACCAAAAGATGAACATAAGGGATTAAAAAAAAAAAAAAACTCACATTGTTAATATTCGGACATCCTGTAACCTTCATCTGTGAATCCACCCACGGGTGACTGACCGCTGGCTGTACTGTCAGAACTGGTTTTTCACTTGGAAACTGTGCTGGTAGATTTCTTCAGTTAATGAGGACAATAAAAACCATTACACATTAATATTACTCTATCAAGCACTCCTATTATTTCACACTATTCATTCTTACATCTTATATCCTTCCTGTGCTGTTAAACATCACATAGGGCTCGCATGGTAGATTGTCAAGTTTTCCTGTTTTCTGCGAAATTTTCAACCCCATCAAGGGATTTTATGCCTGCTAATTTGGCCTCTCTTAGCAATGTCCTCTTTAGAGTTTCACGTGGTCAACCTCTTTTACTTTGGCCTGTTATGTTCCACCTGATAGCTAGTTTTGGGATTCTCTGATTATTCCTTCTCATCATGTGACCTATATATATATATATATATATATTCTATTTATTGCAGCTACATAAACATTTATTTTATACTATGTAGAGTCAAATGCAGGGTCAAATGTTCAGCAATACACAATCTAGAACTGTAGTGTGTTTCCAACGGCTTTTATCCTTCAATGCTCAAAAACAACATATCAAGTTTAAAAAAAAACTCCATTCAAGGAAATGAAAGGCTTTCTGGATAATTCATTCTGTTATCTGAAAAATGAACACTAAGATGCCACAATAGGCTTGCTATAGTCAATGGAAATGAACAACAGATGACATATAGACCAATCTAAAGCTCACTGAAGAGAACAGACAACTGAGTTTATATAAGGCAAGCTCTCACTTATCACAGCTATTGAAGAATATCAGTCAAAAATTTAATGAAGAGAAATTTAATTAATTAAAACTTTAAGAAAAGGCATCCAACAATCATTGTATATGCAGTGAGACAGAGATGATTCAACAACAACATCACAGTACAGAAGACAAGAAGGCCACAAGATAAGAAACCAGATACATGAAAGAAGGCCACAAGATAAGAAAATAGATACATGAAAGAAGGCCACAAGATAAGAAAATAGATACATGGAAGAAGGCCACAAGATAAGAAAACAGATACATGAAAGAAGGCCACAAGATAAGAAACCAGATACATGAAAGAAGGCCACAAGATAAGAAACCAGATACATGAAAGAAGACCACAAGATAAGAAAATAGATACATGGAAGAAGGCCACAAGATAAGAAAATAGATACATGAAAGAAGGCCACAAGATAAGAAACCAGATACATGAAAGAAGGCCACAAGATAAGAAACCAGATACATGGAAGAAGGCCACAAGATAAGAAAATAGATACATGGAAGAAGGCCACAAGATAAGAAAACAGATACATGGAAGAAGGCCACAAGATAAGAAACCAGATACATGAAAGAAGGCCACAAGATAAGAAACCAGATACATGAAAGAAGGCCACAAGATAAGAAAATAGATACATGAAAGAAGGCCACAAGATAAGAAAATAGATACATGAAAGAAGGTCACAAGATAAGAAAATAGATACATGAAAGAAGGTCACAAGATAAGAAAACAGACACCTGAAAGGGAGTCTTAACAATTTGCTCTAATGTTTGGCTGACTGTGACACTCTGCAACAGTGCTGTATCATTTGTGAAGAAAAACTGTACAAACAAGCACAAAAAAACTGGACCATACAGCACAAACATGAATCATCTCACGCCATCTACCCACAGAAGGTTGGATGCAATGTCTCCAGTCCTTTCTTCTTCTTGCCTTCATAGTGCACTTGGCCAAACTCGGTCCTGTCCATCTCTTGACACTGTCCACCCATCTATGGCATTGTTGTCCTCTTGCACTCTTCCCTTCGATCTTGCTCTCAAGCACAGCCCTCAATATAGTATTATGCCTTTTGATGAGCCCAGAGTATCTCAGTTGTCTTGTTTTTATGATTTTCGACATGTCTCTTTCCAGTTCCTGCTAATCTTGCACTTCTTGTTTTCTTCTCTGTCCACTTGATAAGCCCTATTTTTCTGTAAGCCCACATTTTGAGGGCTTCTGTTTTTCTCTTCTGCTGACTTGTTCACGGTCTAGGCTTCTATACCATAAAGGAATACTGAGTATATTCCTTGAGCATACAAACATGATTTCATGTGTCAAATTATGCCAGTCAAATATTGAAAAAAAAAACTGACAGAGATAAACTGGTTCAGCACAAAATGCTACTCAGTGGCTTCTGAACACAGGCAACATCTGCCTACTTCTTAGCTCTTAGACTGCTGAACAACATCCGCAACACATACATACCTTCTATTATCATTCATCACAGCCACCATATTTAACTGGCAAATGATGCAATGTTTATTATTAGTATTTACAGCAGTTTAAAATTACAAACTTCCAACTATGGAACAAAAGCTTTAGACTTGCAGTGGTTCTTTGTTTGTTTGTTTTTTTACATTTTTAAAAGTCATTTAAACAGACCATGGTAGTCCAAGAGTTAAACCATCTTCTAGACAAAAAATAGCCAGTATCTACAACCTTAAGGAGTTGAATCATTTTTAAGAGCACAGCTCAGCATCCATTAGCACCATCAGACAAAGTTCAAGTCTACAAACTCAGTCACATGTCACCTACACATAAATATTATGTAATCTATACTTACATCAAAATAGTCAAATTTGTATTGGCCTGCTGCATGACTACCCTGTATTCCACATCTCGAATTATTTCTATGGCCCTGTGACAGTTAATATTTAAAAATGTTTACATGGCACAGAATATTTGGTTGGGTGGTGATAACAATAAAAGGAGGGCAGATAAATGGCAGGAGACGCATGGGATAACTGAAAAGATGATAATGGATTGTGTGAAATTACAGCATGAATGACTGAAAGTATCACACATCCTTCTTTCTTCTTCCTTAAAAGTCTTCAAAAATCACTGCGAATATTTTCATAAAAGCATACAAACAGTCTCTCTCAAGACCTGATTCATGGCACATTGGAAGTTTTTTTTTTCTTAATGTTCTCCTGTTACTGCCAAACAATCCACTAAACTCTGGAATCAGACAAAGTGGGAACTGAACTGTATCTTATTTTGTATTTCTATTTTCCTTTCATCTGTTGCCAGTCATATCTTCAGTGTAATTCAGGACAATCTTTGTTGCGCAGTCCTATTTAATCTGTTTTTGCAGACAATTTTTGCTCAAGACAGCATGCAGTGTACCAATGTTTGTAATTTAGTGGACTATAGGGAACAGCAGCAGAAGCAAGGTACACTGTCTCTAGTTCAAGAAGCCATGTCTTTATAGGCTCAGTTTTTCTTCTGTTTTGCTGTTTGCCTTAAAAAGGGCACTTACTGTGTTTTATTGTAGGTATGTGCATTTCAGTCCTACACATTTGATTTCAGCCCTACACATCTGATTTCAGCCCTACACATCCGATTTCAGCCCTACACATCTGATTTCAGCCCTACACATCCGATTTCAGCCCTACACATCTGATTTCAGCCCTACACATCTGATTTCAGCCCTACACATCTGATTTCAGCCCTACACATCCAATTTCAGCCCTACACATCTGATTTCAGCTTGATACACTTCTGGGACCAGGTTTGTCTCCCATTTAGCCCCTGCTCACTTGCCCAGACTACTGTCTGTTTCTAGGAAGACATAATGAGGTTTTGGTTGGCTACAACCCTGATACAACCACTCAACTACGGATTGTAAACTGCCATCTCATTCTGTCTGACTACTCGGTCTTTGCCTCCATACAGATCCAGCAATTCCTGGCCTCTGCAGAACAAGTAATAATCATTATTCTACAGATGTCAAAGCAGTCTAGGACCAAAGATGCAGTACCATAGATGTCAAACCAGTCTAGGATCAAAGATGCAGTACCATAGATGTCAAACCAGTCTAGGATCAAAGATGCAGTACTACAGATGTCAAACCAGTCTAGGATCAAAGATGCAGTACCATAGATGTCAAACCAGTCTAGGATCAAAGATGCAGTACTACAGATGTCAAGTCAGGCTGGGGACTAAAGATGCAGTACTACAGATGTCAAACCAGGCTGGGGATCAAAGATGTCACACTCAAGCCAAAAGAGATAGTGATTAGCACCTTACAGCTAACTGCCTGTGTCAGGGTTAGTGAACCATAATCAACAAAGTCCCTGCTCTGTTTCCATATGGTGCTCCCCGGGAATAGTCTGTTAGGGGGAATATGGATTAAAATGGGAAGGTAAACCTGGTCTCGAAGTTAAACCAGGATGATGACTGTGCAGGACTAAAGGATGATGACTGTGCAGGACTAAAGGATGATGACTGTGCAGGACTAAAGGATGATGACTGTGCAGGACTAAAGGATGATGACTGTGCAGGACTAAAGGATGATGACTGTGCAGGACTAAAGGATGATGACTGTGCAGGACTAAAGGATGATGACTGTGCAGGACTAACAGCCACAGATAACACAGCCCACAAGCAAACTGTGACACTGCACACAACACCTTTTTTTTTAGGGCAAACACACAAGAACACAAGAAGGAGAAGAAAGCAAACTGGCATATCATATATTTAACATGGTAGACATTTCCATATCTCCAAATTTTAAAAGGATTAGGCATATCTCATAGTCTCTGATACTAGTCCATGACAAAATATAAGAATTTACATTTTAAAACTGAGGAACATAAATATGACAGAACATATCTTGTGATCACTAGTCCAGGACACAAATAAGACAATGTTTCCAACCTTAGTTGTTCCCCCCCCCCCCCCAATAAATTTTATCCGTTGACGATCTGGAAATGGATGCAGCAGCAGCAGGCCATCTTGCTCACAACCGAGAGGCCTACAAGAGTGCTGTTTGGGAGGCAAAGTTCCGCAAGGGACATGCAAAGGAATGAATGAATGAGAGAGATAAATCTTCGACTGTTGGAAGTTTAAATGGGGCAGTGAAGACCCTGGTCGGACCGGGGGGGGGGGGTGTTAATATCGGGCCCCACCCAAACTCTGAGAATTCTGTAGGCGAAAACGTTATATAGTTCTCCCAAATCTTGTCTCTAATAAGACACAAGGGGGAAAAACTGGGCCCCGCCGGGTCCCTGGCACAAGACCGGGCCCCATTGGTACAACATTGACTTTAACTTTCTCTATGATCTAAGACCTTTCTGTTCACGGTGTATATGTGAGTTTCACTTCACAATGACTAAACAAAAGGATTAAAACTAAACTTTGATATACTAAATCTTACGTCAAACTTATCTGTCAGTCACCGACATCGGTCTAATACTCACCCAACTTTTCGAAGACTTTCAATTTGTTTCGACTTCTGGGCTTGAAGATTTGTGGCTGAGGGTCCTTTATTTTTACCACCACCAAATAATCGATTCATGATGACTGAAGAGCAAGCTGATCTGACTCACGTAGCATGTAAAGATACCTTTTGTCCGGAAAATGAAACCAGATTTAGTGTGTACTACGTCATCCTTCTTTGTTCACAAATTGGCTCGTTGCTAAATTGAATCGCAAAATATATTCCGATAACAGGATATTAGATCATCATCGTCGTCATCATCATGTGTCTTGCTGAAGTCTAGAAACAGGTGTTAATTAAATAAACTGTGCAAGTTATTATGCGTCTCGTATTCGTTATCTTTACGTGTTTGATGTACGTAGAGCAATGGAAAAAATACGTTTAGTTACCTACCCTTTTGAAGTATGTCATTTCAGTGAAGCTTCATGTAAGTGTTGGTGATTATGCTTCTTCGTGTTGTGCCGACCTGCTATCTCTAATTGTCATCTCATAATATGACCAACGAATTCTGACTTTTTATTTTGATTTTAACTTCTTTGCGAACTTCCTTGACTGTTCTAGATTTTTCGTAGTAAAAAAAAGACGTCCAGAATTTGATTTTATAAAATTAATAGATGATTACCCGGCGTTGCTCGGTAATTTATTAATTATTAATACTGCGGAGTGGATTTAAGATCGCCATGTTTCTCCCACGGACAACCTTATGTTGCTTGGTCAATGGTGGGTTCACTCAATGTATTCTTGCTCCCTGACGGGAAACTAAAAATGTTGTTTATAATGTATGTTTGCTCCTGTGACCTGTTGATCGTGATCGAGAACGAAAACCTCACTGGAAATTGCAATCTCTTAAAGTTAAAAGGGAGATCCGTCGGAATGAGTGGTATCTGTGGGATAAAAACTGCTCTATTTGTCCTGTTAAGATAGTCGCTTCAATTCCATTGCCCAGCATCCTCTTTACACATGGTCTTGTGCCGTTGGAAAGTTTTGGTGGATCAAGGTTCCGTAGTAAAATAATTGGAGATACTATCCTAAATTTTCACCCCCTCTTACCCCCATGCCGATGGAGGCTGAATGTGGGCGTAAACGGCATCGGGAGTGTCACTATTCATCTCAGCGACCCCGAAAATTATGGAATCGAGACACTAATATCGGTCATTTACGATTACATTTACATGCCACCCAATACCACCCCCACCCCTCTCTCACCCCCACCCCCCACCCCCCATGCCGATGCCGATGTGGGCTGAACTTGGACGTAAACGGCATCGGGAGTGTCACTACTCATCTCAGCGACCCCGAAAACTATGGACTCGACACTAATATCGGTCGTTTTCGTTTACTTTTACATGTCACCCCTCTCTCACTCCCCATGCCGATGGGGGATGACTAAGAAACAATCAGAATTATTTGGACTTGCCATCATCATCATCATCATCGCTTTTCACTCACCCGATAGCATAGGCCACGGATAAAGGCTCTCCAGTCATCCCTGTTCTTGGAATTATTCTATGCTTCCTTCCATATGCATCCCTTGTCTCTGAGCACTGTCATAATGTCTCTTCTCCAAGTAAGTCTAGGTCTTGCTCGTTTTCAATTTTCTTGAGGATTCCATGTTAGTGCCTGTCTTGCTATGCTGGTGTCAAGTTTCTTCAAAGTGTGGCCAATCCATTGGTTTTCCTCTACGTGTTTCTGTAACACTCCAGTTTTTTTTGTTTTTTTTTTCAACAGGGAACAGGTCGTTGGCCTATCCCCCAATCTCCTTAGTCGCCTCTTACGACATAGGTGGAAGGTGGCAGTGGGCCTATTCTTTTCTCCCCAGACTTAGATCTGCGCCCCAGTAACCACACAGGACTTGCCATGTGAGGCTATAAATGCTGCTCTTAGACCAGCACCGCTCTATTTCACGATTATCTCCCTTAGACCAATCTTTTTTCCCTCTTGAATTTAGTAGATGGTATGTCACCTCCTTCCCACCACGCCCCTAATGTCCTAGGGGTGCTAGGGTGTCATACCCCCACCCATAGTACTTTTCTCCAGACTGTGAATCATATGTGTACCAAGACTGGTTGAAATTGCTCCAGGCGTTCCAGAGTTATGCTGGAACATACACACACATATACATCCATTTTTATATACAAGGTCCAAAAATTAAGTAATGAGATTGATTTTATTATGGCCAATACCATCTATGAAGCAAAGCTTGGAATCCAAAGAAGCTACCTTCATATATGATCTGGCGACATTTCATCGCCGCCCGATAAGCAGACGACAAACAAGCCGCCATTTTGTTGACCTAATTAGATGTGCATTGTCACGTAATCAGCATGAAGCAAAAACCTAAAATTAAATTCTGTTTAAGACTCGAAAAAAAGCGCCATTGAGACAGTTGAATTGATGCGACAAATTTATACGGATAATTGTTTATCTCGTGCACAGATATTCAGGTGGTATTCGCGATTATAAGCACGACATCCTAATTGCTCTGAAGGACTTCAATGCTAAAGTAGGGAAAGATAACATCGACGTTGAAAAAGTAATGGGGAAAGAAGGAATTGAGATGGTAAATCAGAACGGAGAAAGATTAACTGAAATATGTCTAACAGAGGGCATGTTCATTTGAGGCACATTTCCAGAGATACATAAAATAAGGTGGATATCTCCAGATGATAGAACTAGAAACCAGATAGATCATTTTTGTATTAGAAAGCAATACAGAACATCTCTGATAGATGTAAGGGCATATAGGGGTGCAGATGTCAACAGTGATCACTATCTGTATATAGGGAAAATGGAAAATACTCGGCGTCGAGTGGAACGAATTCAAGAACAATGAAGAGATAAGACAGATGGCTGAACAACAACCAGTCTCATGGGTGATCAGAAAAAGGAGATGGACATATGTTGGTCATGTGATGAGAAGAAACGATCAAAGAATCCCAAAACAAGCTATCAAATGGAACACAACAGGCCGAAGAAAAAGAGGTAGACCACGTGAAACTCTAAAGAGGACATTGTTAAGAGAGGCCAAATTAATGGGCTTAAAATCCCTTGATGAGATTGAAAAGCTCGCCGAAAACAGGAAAAATTGCCCAATGTGACGTTTAACGGCACATGAAGGATATAAGATAGAAGATATAAGATTCAGGAATCAAAAATGGTGTGGAACCGATTACAAATGCAACAGACATGGATGCCCAATTTCTGTTCGTAATGAGGAACTCATTGCAAAAGTCAGAGAACGGATACGAGAAGATCATTGTTTGACTGTGAGGATGATGGCAGATGAATTTAGTGTTAACCGAGAGACCATTCGTAAAATTTTAGTGGAAGATTTGGGCAAGAAAAAAGTTGCTTGCCGGTTTCTACCACATTCATTGTCTGATGACCAAAAAAACATCAGCGTGTTGAGTACGCAAAAGACATTATCAAAACGTGTCGCAGAAATAAACATTTCTTAAATTTGATTGTTGCAGAGGATGAAACATGGATTTTCCACTATGATCACACAACTAAACGCCAAAGTGCTCAGTGGAAGTCATCATCATCACGAAAAGGAAAAAAAAAAAAATTCGTGTTCAAAACTCGAAAGTGAAGACAATGTTGGTGTGCTTCTATGACAGCAAAGGAGTTATTCACAAATAATTTATTCCAGATGGATAGACTGTCACTTCCAAAGTTTATTTAAGTATTTTGAAACGCCTATTGAAAAGGATTCTCCGAGTCCGACCCGAGTGTTCAGCACCTGGCAGTTTTTTCTTTCTTCGTGATAATGCAACGGCTCACCGGGCGGTAGCTGTACATGAATTTTTGGCCCAAAAACAAGTGTGTGTTCTCAACCATCCACCTTATTCCCTAGATTTGTCTCTCTGCGATTATTTTATATTTCCAAAATTAAAGTTACCATTGAAAGGACGCTTCTTTGGCGATATTTATGACATCCAAAGGCCCGTAACATTGAGTTTAAGGGCCATACCAACAGAAGAACTGCAGAGGTCGTTCCAGAGTTTGTTAGATCGTGCCACTCACTGTATCAATGCACAAGGGGCTTACTTTGCATAAAATACAGGTTATATCTTCAACTGTTGTTTGTTTTATTTTGTATGGAATTAGTCTCATTACTTAATTGTCTGACCTTGTGTAATGATGGAACGGATCCAGAGCGTTTGGGTGCATAAATTGAGAATATATACAATAAAGCAGGTCAAGTCATTCGATAAATGACACCCTTGCTTTAAAAAAATACATCACAACTAAAACAAAAAGAGCACCAAAACGCAATTTTCCTCCCAGCTCTGTGCAGTCAATGTCAAACATGGACACTAGCAAACGAAATAAAAGGTAAAAATTACGACAGAAATTAGATGCTGAAGGAGAATATTAAATCTAATAAGAACACATCACATTTGAAGTGATACGAGCAGGACAAGAGTTGGAGTAACATCAGTCCTACGGAAACAGTAAGTCGAAAGATTTGACCACCGCCAGGTAGTATGCCACGGAAAACATTCCCGCTAAGATTTGTAGAAAACATGAGGAGATACCGCTCACGTAAAAGATGGACCGGAGAAATTACAGAAACCTTAATTATCCCCTTATAATGAAACAAACCGCCGAACCCTATCAAGACGTCTGGTTGTCCCCTTCAACACCGAAAGGTATAAAAGGAGGAAGACAAGATAAGACATGACCCAGTGCTTTTCTTTCCCCCTACTACTTGGCCATTTTGTCCAGAATATTTCTCTTTTGTCTCTTTGCTTTTCTTCTTTAGTTTCCAATGATTTTCGAATTTTCAAATTGCTATCTTTCCATGCAGGATTGACCTTCACGAATCTTGAGACCATATGGCATTCAAAAGTTATAAGCACAAAAACCAACTTAAGATTATTCAATTCTAGTGTAATACCCACCCTCATTTATGCATGTGAAAGCTGGGAAACAACTGAAGAAATAGACAAGAAATTAGACTCTTTTGAAAACAAATGCCTAAGGAAAATACTCGGTATAAAGTGGAACGAATTCAAGAACAATGCAGAGATAGGACAGATGAGCAAACAACAACCTGTCTCATGGGTGATCAGAAAAAGAAGATGGACATATGTCGGTCATGTGCATAGAAGAAACAACCAGAGAATCCGAAAACAAGCTATCAAGTGAAACACAAAAGGCTGAAGAAAAAGAGGTCGACCACGTGAAATTCTAAAGAGGACATTGTTAAGAGAGGCCAGTTATTGTGAATAACATCCCTTGATGAGGTTGAAAAGCTCACCGAATACAGGAAATCTTGGCAAACTACCATGCGAGCCCTATGTGATGTTTAATGGCACGGGAAGGATGTAAGATCTTTCCATATTATATCCTAATATTCGTTGCTTTCCTTGTGGTTCTGCAATGTTTTAAGAACATTATTTTTATTCCCTTATTCTGAAACTGCAATTTGTATAGCTTAGTTTTTTTCCCCTCCAAAACACTTCTGTTACTTTCAGTTCCTTCCTTTTTGCACAAATTTCACAGCTACAGAATACTGTTTTCTCTGTGTAGCACTGTAATTACTCTTTCTCCTATTATTAAAGACATTTCTTATTTTCTAGATTTCTCTTCATGCCCTAAATCGCTGTTTCTCTGCCTTTCCCACTACGCTAACTAGACTTCAGCTGTGTAGTAGTAGTAGTAGTAGTAGTAGTAGTAGTATTAGTAGTAGTAGAAGAAGAAGTAACAAAACTGAGCTACATGCACAGTACAGGAGCAAACGCCGGCAAGCTACATTCCGTACGCAGTATCCAGCCCGCCATTCGAAACATTCAGTTCTTAATCCTGAAATAAAGACAATGTCCATCTTGTCCGCTCCTGTTAGCTGATGTAGAAAAACAATGTTTTAATAAATTATAACCATCTGCTCAATTATTGATTGAAATGCACAGAATTAAAGCAAATGGACAAATTCAAGTATTTGGGAAAAATAATAACACAAGACGGAAGATGCGAAACCGAAATACGGAGCAGAAAAGCCCATGACAAATCAGCACTTATGAATATGAAAAACATTCTATGCAATAAAGAAATGACACTGCGGTAAACCTGGTTCTAGTAATGAAAATAGATGAGTGTATGGTACAGTTTTACTTACACAGACAGACAGACACAGAGATAGAAAGAAGGAGGAAAGTGGGCAGAAACAAGAATAACAGAAAGCAAGATGAATAAATATAAATTGAAGAACATACAACATTCCAATATTTCGGCAAAAGCCTTTTTCAAGGATCACATATGAAAACAACACAACACGAAAAATTTATGGACTTAGCCTTTTGGCCTCCTCCGTGTGAGAAAGTCCGGAACGAAATTTCCAAACAGAAAGGGGGTTGCCAGATTGCAGTAATCACTCTGAATGAAACAGCGGCCAGCGACCAATAGGCATTTCGTGCCGGCTTACAAGGGGGGGGGGGGGGCTAAGTCTATATATTTTTCATACTTTTTTTGCTGTTTTTGTATGTGATCCTTGAAAACGGCTTTTGGCGAAATACTGGATTGTTGTATGTCCTTCGTTTATATGTACTCATCTTGCTTTCTGCCATTCTTGTTTCTGGCCACTTTCCTCTTTCTATCTTTTTGTAAAACTGTCCCATACCTCCATCTATTTTCATATGCAATAAAGCTCTGTCGACGACTACCAGAAAGAGAGTTATTCAGTGTTACATCCAACCCGTATTGTTATATGGACGCGAGGCATGGACAGTAATCGAGAGCAGCCAGAATCTACTGGAAGCAACAGAGTTGTGGTTCCTAAGAAGAATGATGAGAATACAACGGAGAGCCGGAAAACAAACGAAGAGATTCTAAGTGAGGTTGGGCAAAAGAGAGAAATTACGGAACAATTCAGAACATGACAGTCCGGATTTGCAGGGCACGTTTTGAGAAGAGGCAAACTGGAACACATAGTGACAACAGGAAAACTGGAGAAAAAAAGAGACAGAGGAAGACAAAGAAACAAGATACTTGAGGGAGTAAAAGAGTGGCACGGAGCAACGGAGAACAGTCCAACGCACATCTTAATGAAAGAGCAAAGGATAGATGACCGTGGAAATCAATAACGACCAATGTCTGATTGGCGTGGACCTGAGAGAGAGAGAGAGAGAGAGAGATCTGCTTGATGTCACAAGCTCGCGTATACCCGTATAAATCAAAACAGAAAAGGGGGGGGTGGGTGCGAGATTGCAGTACTCACTCTGAAATACATTTCAGCGACCCATAGCTGACTGCTTGCATCAGGGTTAAAGAACCATAGCCGGCCAAGACCCTATTCTACCTCATAGTGGTATCCTTGGAAACAGTAGTCTGACCAAGTGAAGAGGGGTCGCGATGGTAAGACGAACACGGTTCTAAAAATACACCGTGCTAAAGTTAGATGTGTCGGGTATGACACAACACAACGAACGCTGAGGACGAACGCCGAAGAAGAATAGATGTAGAAGTCAAAACAAAAATACCTAAAACATATTTTTTTTTAAAAAGGAGGTTAGACTTTTTTCAATTATTATTCGACAATAGTTGAAGAACAGCTTTAGTTTCATACATTTTAAAAACGATCTGTTATCTTACACATTTCCCGTTTTCACGTCTTGTGTTACAGCGGATGAGCATTGCTCATGGTCGATGCAGACCTTAGGCTAGATCTGTCTAAATTAGCTGCCTAACAACCAATGGAGTGCTGGTATTCACTGGACAAAGAAAAATGACATGTCTCTGTTTCATATATACACAGAAAGCCTCCGAATTAAACACGAACTCCGAAAAAATGTTCTGTGCAACTCGTCAAGATTGTGTGTGCTCTTTTTTTGTTTTTGTTGTTACAGATTCGAAGGGAGTGATGTAGTGGTGGTGGTGGTATGTCTGACTGTGGAATTTATCATCCTCAGTTTCAACAACTTTTGCCAGAAGCAGAGGAGATCAATTAAAGTGACTTTACTTCTGATGCATCACCAGCAGGCCATCTTACTCACAACCGAGAGGCCTACAGGAGTGCTGTTAGGGAGGCAAAGTTCCTCAAGGGGCATGCAAATGAATGAATGACTCCACTTCTGTAGAAGAGACTGCCATTTTCCTTGAAAGTCAGCAAATGCGAATATCTCAGAATTTAACAAACTCCAAATGGCGGTCACGTCTAACATTTCAGGTGGAGGTTAAAATTAATCTTTTGCTTCAGTTGTCTGGAAAATATACTAGATTACTTAGCTTACGCTAAAATATAGCGTAAAAATATAAATATAGGGCAATGTCTCCAACCTTAGTCTTTGTTGGGTTTTTTTTTTCACATAAATGTTATCAGCAGTGAGATAAATCCTTTACCAGTAGATCCCCAGCAGTGGAAGGTATATATATCCTGTTGTTCGACGGTACTTATATCCGTTAGTAGGCGTTCTTAAAAATGAAATGCATAAAGATCGATGTAAGAACCCGACTCTTTTGGAGAAGACGGTTGCCTGTCCTTGATGCAGATGACCGATTCATGACGTGAGATAACAAAACGTGTTGCCCACAGGAAGCGAATCCGATAGATGAAGAGAGTATGGTTGGCCACATTGGAAGGGACGGGGAACGTATCATACAGTAAGGTACGTGCCTATTTGAACACATTTGTACTGACCGTTTCTATATAAATGGAAAGATTTCACTTCTCCTTTATGTGAAGTCGAATCTTTTGCATTCCAAATTTTTCAAGGGGCAATTTTTGTTTGTTTGTTTGTTCTGAAGTTAATAAGAATCCTAGCTAAACTTCCACGTGTCTCGTATTCCTCTAAGAAAAAAATTTGGAATCAAGGAAAAAAAAAACACAGACGCACGTGGAGTTTGTGGACCCTTATGATACGGTTTGCTGTGGATACCGGCATGGGTTATATATTGACAGCGCACACCTGAGACCCTCTGCTGCTAAACGTTTCAAAGTAGCTGGCAAATGATAATGTAATCAACTGTCGTGGTTTTTTTTTCCACTTCGTTTCCGGATATGGTACATAATTTTAGATGTACCGCATTGACAATCATTCTTTCCTTGCAGTTGTAGAGAGTTACACTGACGAGAAATTTGTAGATCTAAGTTATGGGTGATCCGTTTCGTAAGTATTTGTTTATAACATACAAATGTAACTATCTGTCGTATAGTAGATGAAAAATAAATGTATATATATAGTCAGATTTTCCAGTCTGTGTGGCACAGTTTATGTAAATAACATTTTAACAACAGAATAGCTTGAAGTACATATAGCACCGAAACCCAAGCTTTCGGTAGAAATGTCATGGGGGTATATAGTTTATAATGCAATAAATCAGTATGTTTTTTTTCTCATCCCACGCTTGGTATCCCTACGTCATGTCATGCTAAAAAAGACATGTCGTGTTAGCAATTCTTCTTCGTTCGCATTGTCTATCTATATCTGCAGTCCTGTCTCTTGGATAAATTTCACTGTTTTTTTTTTTTTTGTGTAATTCATGTATGGAAGCATAGAGGTTATCTTCTTTAGTGGTTTCACTGGGCCAGTAATTATTTCACAGTGTCTCATAGTTGGTGCAGTTCTGGAGGATATGCTCCACAGTTTGGGGCACCTGGGCACATGTACATAGATTAATAGTACCAACCTTAAACTTTGTATACATATGACTTCGGAGTCAGCTGTGTCCTGTTCGGAGACGGAAGATGGTAACTTGTTCCTTTCTGTTTAGCATGTGATAGTCATCATGTGGTGATGTCTGTGGCTTCCTGTAGGTTTTTAAATTGCTTTTCTTCTGATTATAGGTGATTGGTATGTCTGGTTGCTCCATTTCAGTGCCCCCTTTGGCCAGATGGTCAGCTTTCTCATTGCCTGGTATCCCACAGTGTGAGGGAATCCATTGCAAAGTGACTCCATGTTGTAAGCCAATTTTTGACAAGGCATCCTTAAGGTCTGGTAGTTTGTTGCACTGAAGAGCTTCCAGTACTGATCTTGCATCTGTGAGAATTACTGCAGGGCACGTATCAATTCTGGAGTCTGACAGTTTTTCAACTGCAGCAATAATTGCCTAACTCCTGCATCATAGTTGTTGCAGTATTTTCCAGTGGGTATGGAAATTTTATCAGTGGTGTTGTTTAGATATTCAGTATGTGCTCCTGCCTCTCCATTCTTTATGGCATTATGTGCAGATCAATCTGTATACACACGTATCCAGGTGTCACATGGATATTTATCATCTAGAACACTAAGTGTGGCTGTTGATCTTACAAGACTGCTCTGCTTCTCACCATTCTGCACACCTTTCACTTCAGTCTGAATAGTTATTTGTGTATAATTTGCTTCTTTCCATGGTGTATGGTCTGGTACAGATGATAATGGAGCGACTACAGTTGGAAGGTTAGGTATCAGCTTACGCATATGCTTGGCCTGATGAATGAAGCTGCTTCTTTTAAGCCGTCTTAGTGCCAAGTTATTGAATCTCTCCTTCAGGGGATGGCTTACAGAGCTAAGGAATTTCTCTCCCATGGTCATGACCTTTGTGTCTCTATGTTCCTTTAGCGCTTGAACACCAACTATTTTCTGCATTTCTACTATTGGTGTGGACCTCATGGCACCTATGATAATCCGTAGTGACTGATTTTGAACCTTGTCTAGATTATGCAGCATAGTGTTTGATGCTGTGCACCAAGATGTTGAGCCATATTCTGAATGTGGTAGAATACTTTGCTGATATACATTCTTGAGGATTCTTTCACTAGCTCCCCATGTGGTTCCACTTAATTTTCTTAATATGGCGTATTAGCAATTAATATTAACAATGTAGGGTGTGTTGAAAAAGGAATGGAAAAACTAATTATGTCAGCCTGTAAGAACAGCTAAGAGCAAAACCTCAGTCTTAATGCAAAGAAAACTAAATTGATGACAACTGACAAAACAAACAAGGCAGCTGAAATATGTATCAGGGAGGAAAAACTGGAAGAAGTGGAGATTTTTTAATATCTTGGATCACGGCTAACTAATAATGGAGATACGATGAAGGAAAGTAAAAGGAGGACATCTGTCGCTCTTCAGAAAGTAAAACAACTAAAGAATCTGTGGAGAGGAGCAGACAGAACTACAAAAATAAGATTTTTAAGGGCATGCATCTTTCCTATCGCAACATATGCCTGTGAGATCTGGACACTTAACAAAACAGTTGAGAAACGCATAAATGCCTTTGAATGCAAATGTTACAGAAGAGTTCTTCAAATATCATGGACACAAAAAAGAACAAATATATCTATACTACAAGAACTTAATATTGAAGAAGGCTGTGTGGTAAAGAGGATTAGGGAGAGAAAACGTAAATATTTTGGACACATTAAATGTCATGATAGTCTAGAGAAGACCGTCTTGGAAGGGTACATAATGGGAAAAAGAAAGAGAGGAAGACCAAGGTGAAGATGGCTGCAAGACATTGTTGAGGATCTGCAAATGGATGCATCAGCAGCAGGCTATCTTGCTCACAACCGAGAGCCCTACAAGAGTGCTGCTTGAGAGGCAAAGTTCCGCAAGGGACATGCAAATGAATGAATGAAGGGTGTGTTGAACCCCATGAAGTAATGGATTTCCATCCATTGAAACTGGATGACATCTGATGAAGAAGACAGTTTAAGAACTGACTTTATCGTGGCAGTCAGCGAGACTCCAAGGAAAGAAAGAGGCAGACAGACTGGCCAAAAAGGGAGGAAGAATGCAACAGATCGATAGAAGTACAACATATGACCAAAAAAAGGGAGAAAAAGCAATGTATAAGACAAGTGGACAAAACAGCACACCATAGCAAAAACGGATGATGAATACTATAAACTGCCAAAAAATGACCAAGTGATGTATCTTCCATCTGAGAAAAGCACATTGCAGCCTGAGACATCATCTGTACTGTAAGCAGAAAATTGGCCTAACAAACATATGTGGCTGCAGCAAAGAGCAACAGACACCACATCTCATTCTCCAATGTATTGCCAGCAACACAGCTCACTGAGATAAAGGACCTGGCCAGACCCAAGCCCCCCCCCCCCCTTACAAGAGAAGGTCTGTGGTGATGCTTGAAAACCGGAGACAAGCTGCCACATTTGTGAGAGAGATTAGTGTCAGTGTGTGAGTGAAAGACATAGAAGAAGGCATCGAGACAACGGAAATGACAAGTAAAGCTCAGTGAGTCATAGAGACTACTTGGAATGAGAGAAAAAAAAATTGATGAGATTACCTGATGGATAAAGATTTGGGAAACACTGAATTGCCTTTTCAGCTTAGACTTAAGGTATGGTTTGCACACAAAAGCCCAGAAAATAAAAATTAAGAAAGTGAAGTTTTTAAAAGATGAGCAGCCATTGATTACCGAGTGAGAAAACTGATAAGTCCCAAACCATAAAGTATATAAAATGTGGTTTTTCATGTAGCAGTTAAAGGAAAAAATGTGGCATGGGTAACACAGGTATTGACTGGGTACATGGGACCCAACTAGAAGATCTTGATTTTGCTGATGACATAACTCTTATTAGTAACAATGTGAATTCCATGCAAGAAAAAACAGATACACTGTCTTCACTGGCTAGCAGAATAGGACTTGAAATTAACGAGGACAAAACTAAAATAATGAAACTTCCCATTAATCAGAATGGAAAAATACACACAGAAGGGACAGATATTGAAGAAGTCAATCAATTTGCATACCTTGGCAGCTGCATAGACCAGAATGGTGACACCAGAAAGAAAGTTAGAATTAGAATTGTAAAAGCAGCATTAATCTTCAAGAGTCTTGAGAACATATGACATTCAGAAGTTATAAGCACAAAAACCAAGTTAAGACTATTCAGTTCAAATGTAATATCCACCCTCATTTATGCATGCGAAAGCTGAAAAAAAAACTAAAGAAATAGAAAATAAATTAGACTCTTTTGAAAACAAATGCCTAAGGAAAATACTCGGCATCAAGTAGAACGAATTCAAGAACAATAAAGAGATAAGACATATGACTGAACAACAACCAGTCTCATGGGTGATCAGTAAAAGGAGATGGACATATGTTGGTCACTTGATGAGAAGAAACAATCAGAGAATTCCAAAACAAGCTATCAAGTGGAACACACCAGGCCAAAGAAAAAGAGGCAGACCATATGAAACTCTAAAGAGAACATTGTTAAGAGAGGCCAAATTAATAGGCAACCTTGATGAAGTTGAAAAGCTCGCTGAAAACAGGAAAAATATTGGTGAACTACCATGTGTGTTTAACAGCATGGGAAGGATATAAGAGTTAAAGGAAGATAAGATCACCTGCAGATCACTTTCCCCCACCGAAGTAACTGTCTAAAATATTATGAGAAATGTAAACATATGTCTAAGCCAAATTAGCCTTGACATTCCTTTGGCAACTGTTTTACTTCTTGAGTCTCTAATTAGTTATATCTTCATTGCTGACCAGTCTGTGTAAGCATTCTCCCACAATATTCCTGTCACATAACTTTTTTTTTTTTTTTTCACTCTGTAACTTGTCTTTTCCCCCCAATAACCTATTTTTTTTCCCGTTTAACTTGTCTTTTCCCCCCAATAACCTATTTTTTTTCCTGTTTAACTTGTCTTTTCCCCCCAATAACCTATTTTTTTCCCCATTTAACTTGTCTTTTCCCCCCAATAACCTATTTTTTTTCCCATTTAACTTGTCTTTTCCCCCCAATAACCTATTTTTTTTCCCATTTAACTTGTCTTTTCCATTATAACCTGTGTTTTCTCATATAACATGTTAATATTTTTTTTTTTCTGATATAAACTGTCTTTTCTCCCATAACTTATTTTTGCTTTCATATAACATGTCATTTTTCTTATACAGTGGACCCTCGAAAATTGAATGGTTTGAGACTCAAACAACTTGAAACTCAAGCAAAAAAATGAAAGAAATCTGGTTTGAAATTCAAACAAAAAGTGAAAAAAAACAAAAAACAAATGCAGCCACTAAACAAAAACAAAGAATCACGTGGTCATGTCTCCCGTGACTTCAGTTCGTTGAGCATCTACCAAAGTTCAGCGTGTGTTTTCCAAGTGCATTTTTATTGCGATTTCTTAGTATTTTTTTTTTTCATTTGATCCCTAAAATTGTACATTCACTACGGCACCAAAGAAAGTCACCAGTGCTGAAAAGCCTAAAAAGAATAGTTAAATGACCACGATAGCACTGAAAAAAGGAACTTATCACTAAATGGAAAGTGGTACATGTAAATTGGAACTGGAAGTTGAATATGAAATGGCCAAGTCGACCATATCAACCATACTAAATAACAAGTAAGTCATTAAAGCGACTAATGTGGCAAAAGGGGTAAAAATCCTTTACCAGTAGATCCCCAGTAGTGGAAGGTGTAGAAAAGCTATTGCAAATAAATAAATAATTTGCGTAAATGTAAGACATTGTTGTTATTAATAATTTTACAGTATTAATGTGTGATCTAATGCGTATTACTATCATTATACAGGTTTAAATAACCAGTATTTGTACTTAAAATGTTTCATAATGGATAAGTTTTGGGGGTCTGGAAAGGACTAATTCAATTTACTTTATTTCTTATGGGGAAATTAAACTTGAATGTCAGACTGCCTCCTGGAATGGATTGTATAAACTAGGTAAAAAGTAGGAACAGCTTTATTACTTAATGAGTACACAGTTGTGACGTTTCATCATAAGCCTTAATCGTATAGAAACACACAGGATGAAGAAGTAGAGGGAGGAAATAAAGTATAAATTCACATGAATGCTGTGTTAAAAAAAAATCCAATAAAATGAATAGAGCACTTAGTTGTAACTTGTAAGAAGCTGTGGCTTGTCCAACACTGTGTGTCAGAAGTGCGCATGGTGGAGTAAAGTAAAAGTAAAGATAGTCCCATAGCATTTCAAATGCCGTAGGGGGTGAAGCGTTAGAGACCTCATTATGCTGGGTCATCAGCGTGTGAGGTAGGGTGACCAGTTCCTTTCCTCGCTGCCTTTACTTCCCAGATTTTCTCTGGTACCCATTTTACGAGGCTGGGTCGACCTCAGGGCCGTATTGGTCGGAAAAAAATCCCGCTCAGCTGGGGATTCGAACCCTCGACCATTTGGTTGCTAGACGAGTGCTCTAACCACTACGCTAGCCGGCCCACAAGTGGTGGAGTGTAGAGAGTATTTAAATGGAGACTTGGGATGTGTGATAGGTGGGTTGTAACTGAGCATGGTGGGTGAGGAAACCGTGGAGGGGAGAGAGAGTGATACAATGGTAACCTAGCTGGGAGAAGTGAAATATGTGATTATAGTTGGGGTAGAGGGGTTGTAATGTGAGGAGGTTCTGAACTATGTGTAACAAGTGAGAAGGGAGTGGAACTTAGTGGAGAGAGATTATGATTGTGGAAGAGGAGAATGTTAGGTATAGTTGAATAATGAGTTCAAACCATATGATTCCAGTGTCCCACATTCCTGAATGTAGTGGTTCTCAACCTCTAGGCGGCTTCTGTCATCTGTGTTCATCATTTCAATGGCCCCAACCACAGAGGCAAATCTGACTTTGTGGTTACAGCCATCAAACAGTGTCATGCAGATGACACAAGCTGCCTAGCGCTTGAGAACCGCTACATTCAGGAATATGGGATGCTGAAACAATATGACAAAGTGTCAGACAAGCCACAGCTTCTTACAAGTTACAGCTAAGTGCTCTATTCATTTTACTGGATTTTTTTTTAACACAGCATTCATATGAATTTATACTTTATCTCTTCTTTCTATTTCTTCCTCTTGTGTGTTTTTGTATGATTAAGGCTCACGCTGAAACATCACAACTGTATGCTCGTTAAGTAATAAAGCTGTTCCTACTTTTTTCCTAGTTTATACATTTTGGTATCATAGCTTTACTGCAGTGGCTCCATGTATAGTTATATACTCATACACTAATTATGGAATAGATTGTGTTCAACTTTTAAGGGTCCACTGTAATCTGTTTTTTCTTTTTGTAACTAGTCTTTTGTCTTAAAACTTGTCTTTTCTCCTACAACCTGCCTTTTCATCTATAACCTCTCTTTTCTGTATTATCTCTTTTCTCCTATAATCTTCCTTTTCAGAAGACTGTTCATCAGTAAGGAGAGACACATTGGAGTACATTGCACTTATAGCTACCAATACATCAAGAAAAAAATGAGTTATTCACATAAAAATCGATTTAAGGAATATGAGATAATTTCTTATTTCAAAGCAGATGAATTCAAAGCCAAATTATAATGTGAAAAAAATCACATGTTTTCACATGTGTGGTCTGTCCTGCTACATTCAGTTTCATATGCCCAGTCATCCTGAATAGGAGAGGGGTTACCTCTTTGAGTCCCATCAGCAGGAGTTCTTCATGTGTGCCCCACAGTTTTCCCATCCATGTTCTTTTTCTGGAGTCAGGTTTGGGCTCTTAGCTCCATGTGAAACCCTCTCTGTAGGTGTTCATCTTTCCCAAGTGGCTGTGGAATCCGTGTTGAATTTTCATATATCCGCAGTGGCTGTAACTTTGGTTACTTCATAAAGATGCTGCAGAACATTGACCTGGAGGAAGATGACGGGGAGTTTATTTGCGAAGCTTCGTCTGCACTGTCCTGATATCTGTGATGTCAAGTGTAGGTTTGGAGGATATGTTCTGGGGTTTGGAGACTGGTTTGGTATGTGCACACTGGGGTTTTAGTGGCCTTCAGTCTGTGTAGATATTTGTGTGGTCTGATTTTCATGCCAGATTCCCCTTATTTGTTGACCTGTAGATTCTTCTACCTGGCACAAGTTGATAGTTGTGAACAGAAAAGGGGATAAGAAAAGTACAAAGTGCGCATCTTCCTTCAGTGATTTGTTTTTCATTTATATACTTGAGTACAATTTTAAGTTGTTCCATGCAGTTCTCATATTCTTGACGAACATTCATTCATTCATTCATTCATTTCACAGACTGAAGACAAGATACGCATCATTACAATGCCTGCAGCACTTGAGGATCATGGTATACGTGATGTCTGGGCCTCCAACATGGAGGAGGAACTTCGGAATATCAGTCGGGTGGTCAAGACACACAGATATATAGCTATGGTAAGGGACACTGCAGCAGTCTGCTGTTACCGAATTCATTTTTTTTTAAAAATATAATTTACTTTGACTCAAAAAAAAATGGTTTGAAAGTATTTGTGCTTGCTTTTTTCTGTTACGTTTGCTGTGCAACTGTTTGCTTTACTGGCATATTAAAAGAAAGAAAGACACAGCCACTGGAACATAGCCTGTCTATATTTCAAATCTGTAGGCCATATTTGAAATAAAGTACAGTGACAGCATGGGAAGCTGGGCTGGTCATGCTAGAGGTGACTCTGGACAAGAATCTGTACTGTGTTTTTTTCTTTTTATTGGACATGTGAGTGATATGAAAGGAAAATAGGATTCTGCATAATCCTCAGTTCCTTGAACATAGGACTGTATGTCAAGTCTGAAATGAGTGAATGGGAATCAAAGAGGACTTTCCCTTATAATAATAATTTGTGCTTCATTATAACTTATCTTTTCATCATGTTTTCATCTTATTTCAGCTTGATAATATTTTGTTTCAGTGTGACAACATCTTGATCATCATAATAGCTTCTTGATCCATCAAAATAGTTTTCAAAATAATAATGTTTTCTGTCATCTTGTTGATCAAAAATTCTTCTTTCGTCATGATACCATCTAGTACAGTGGTTCTCAGACCCTTTTGCTGCACGGCCCGCATTTAAAAGTCAAACATTTTTGTGGCCCACTAATAAAGTGCTTTATATTTGCAAGGTATAAATCTAATTTTATAAAGTATTATGTAATATTTGCTCTACATGTTTAACTGCATATTCATTACTACATGAAAGTTATTTTCATTTACCTTAAAGATGACACTGTTTCCGGTTGGATAGTATGTCTATTCTGGCTGGAATTTGTGACAAACACACTCAAAAATCATCCTCTACGTTCATTCTTGAACGGTATTTGTTTTTCACGGCAGTCAGTGCAGAAAATGAAACTTCGCATAAATAAGTTATTGAAAAAGGTAGAACTTTCATCGCCAGGGATGACAAAAACGGATATTCCAGCGGAACAGTGCACCAAAAAGAAGAGATATCCACAGATATGCCGTGTTTTTATGTACATCACATTTCTGTTTGATACTCGAAGAAACGCTGTCTGGACCATCTTTTCTCCAATAGCCGCATTGCGGACATACTAATAAAATTCTGCTGCTTGCATCTATGCAGTCTGTCCCTATGCAGCGTGTGAAAAATGGGGAATAATTTTGTATTGTATCTACTTTTTTCTCTCTCTTTTTTTTTTTTTTTTGCTGCATTGAGACTTCAGCGCTGCCCACAATACTCCCTGTTATGGCCCATGGGTTGAGAACCACTGATCTAGTATTTCTGTAACAACATCATATTTCATTGCGATAACATCTTATTTCATCATGACTGCATTTTTTTTTCATTGTTATAACATTTTATTTCATCATGAAAACATCATGGTTAGTTCTGATTCTTGTTAGATCATAACATTCTGTTTTGGTCATGTTAAAGGACACAGAATTTCCTGGGGTAGTTGCCAGACCTATTGGGGAGTTCAGGTCAACCCAAGAATACACGTACCACCAGATGAAGTGCAATGTAAATCTACTGAAAATCATTCAGATTGGCTTCACATTTTTCGATGAAGAGGGCAATAGAGCCAAACCCATCTCAACATGGCAGTTCAACTTCAAGTTTTGTTTAGGGTGAGGGTATATAATTCTTGTAAAGCAGATTGTAGCAGTGCAGATAAATGCTTGTACGCTCATAAAGCTGATAGTACTAGAGTAGTTGCATTTATGTATGGTCATATAAAGCTGATATTACTGTAATAGATAAATGATTGTATTTAGAGTTTCAGTAGAGTTTCTAAAATTTTAGTTCTGTGGAAGTCTCTAAAGATCAGGAATATCTTAAAGGAAAATAGGTAATCACATAAAGCCCATGCTCACAAGAAAGAGACTTCATGACATCCTCAGTTATTGAGTGCAGGAAAAAACTCCAGTGACAGTTTAAAACCATGAGAGATTGATTGTAATGTTATGGTTGTAATGTTAGATATTTCACCAGATTATGGTTTAGCTTTTCTAGAGTTAAGGTTCCTGGCCTCAGCCTTCTTGCTTTCATTCCCTAACACAAGTGCCAGGTACTTTCCGTTCTAGTGGAAAATAAAGGGGGAGGGAAGTTTGAGCAAATGCTACAAATTTCCCTTCTTCCAGTTACACAAGTACCAGCAGACCATTGTTTTTTTTGCCTTTAGAACTAGCCACTAGATTTAGAGCCATTGCCCAAGTTCCAGAATGTGCAGGATGGATGAAAATGCTTATAGAAGTGAAATTAAGATGCCGTATCATCATTCTGCAGAACTGCCCAGCCCATGATGATCTGTGCTTCTTGGTTTGTGGCTAGAGAATATGTAGTTGTCATTTGAGCTCTGTGGACTTAATCTGTGATTGACTAGTGTGAACTTAATCTGTGTGATTGATTAGTGTAAATTTAGTCTGTGATTGACTATTGTTGTGACTATGAGCTTGAAAAAATAAAACTTTTTGCAGTCAGTATTTTCTCATTGTTAAGTGTTATTAAATAACTTTTGTTTTAAATGTTACAAGAAAGTCATCATCATCATCATCAGGTGCCGTGCCGACTGGCGTTGGCTATTATGCTTCTCCAGAGTACCCGATCCTTCATGCAGGCCATCAGTTCAGTTGGTGATCTCCTCTCACACCATCCCATCAGACTGTCCAGTATCATTTCTCTTGGTCTTCCTCTTGATCTTCTTCCTTCTATTTTTCCCGTTGTTATAATATTTTCAATGCCCCCTCTTCTATGAAAGTACATTGTCTCTCTCTTATCTTTCTGACAAGGTTTTTTGTCTCTCCAGCTCTTCTCATACATTCTTCATTAGTTATTTTTGCTGTCCAGGGGATTCGCAACATTTTTCTACCTGGCTTTTTTTATATTGAACAGTCTTCAGGTTAAACTTGAAGACCTTTTCTGAAAATTATTTATCAGGGAGCAGGGGCATTCACTCTGATGAGTAGAAACTGATCATGACCATATTTCACTTCTCCTTTGTTCTCTGTGCAAGCAGTATCTAAAATGCAACAATGAACCAGATTCAGTACACCAACTACAAAGACATCAGCAAACCATCCTCTTCCGCCTAAGGACAGGCCACTGCAGACTACTAAGCCACCTACATCGACTTAAAATGTCTCACACAGATTAGTGTCCATGTGGCAGCGGAGTCCAGACTCCAGAACATATCCTTCGAGAGTGCCCAAACCATGCAGACCTGAGGCGTGAGACATGGCCAGAGGACACAAGCTTGGGCAAAAACTTTGGGGCTCCTATCAGGATCTGGAGAGGACTGCGGGCTTTGCCATGTCGACAGGGATCAGGGTCTGAAGTGACTAACAACCTCAAATGCAGAAGAAGATAAATTTTTTGCAAATGAGGAAGATACTGATGCATCCCTGCCATGGTACAGTGTACTGTGAAGCCAGTCATCTACAGCTCAGAAGAAATAGCAAGACTAGCCAAGACAGCCTCACAATCCTATAGCATTTCTGTCAGACAGGCTCTATTACAACAGCTTGCCATGTGAAGCAGGGATTGGTGTGACCTTTGTCCTGATGGAGCACACGGAGCACCTTTATCATGCTTCCTGTTAGGAACACAGCCCTTTCATGCTACCTGTTAGGAACACAGCCCTTTCATGCTACCTGTTGGGCGCACAGCTCGGCCAGCTACCTGCTAGGAACATAGCCCTGTCATGCTACCTGTTAGGAACACAGCCCTGTCATGCTACCTGTTAGGAACACAGCCCTGTCATGCTACCTGTTAGGAACACAGCCCTTTCATGCTGCCTGTTAGGAACACAGCCCTATCATGCTGCCTGTTAGGAACACAGCCCTATCATGCTACCTGTTAGGAACACAGCCCTGTCATGCTACCTGTTAGGAACACAGCCCTGTCATGCTGCCTGTTAGGAACACAGCCCTATCATGCTACCTGTTAGGCATACAGCCCTGTCATGCTACCTGTTAGGAACACAGCCCTATCATGCTACCTGTTAGGAACACAGCCCTATCATGCTGCCTGTTAGGAACACAGCCCTATCATGCTGCCTGTTAGGAACACAGCCCTATCATGCTACATGTTAGGAACACAGCCCTGTTATGCTACCTGTTGGGTGCACAGCCCTATCATACTACCTGTTTGGAGGCAGTGTGGGATATTGGTGTTAGCATCCATATTTTCCTTGACATTTCAGCACATTACAGAGTGATGTTGTCAGCATCATGCCAGGCTGCCTTTCCTCCTCAACTGCAGACAGAGCAGGTGCTCACTCCTATAGCTGGCTGACTGGGGACCCTCCACCCAGATTTAAACTACCAATCTCACTATGATAGCCAAGTATGCTAACCACTGCACAAATCAGGTGTGCCAACCCTATCTGTTGAGGAATCATCAATATATGTGCTCCAGAAAAATCTTTAAAAACCCAGGAAATTCCTCCTTTGTCATTTATAACCAAGAACAACACCATCATCATTATTTGGAAGAAGAATGTTTGTTCCTTGACCACTTGTAACAACAACATAAACATCTCCTTGAACATTTTTTTGTCTTTTGCGTGTTTAAAAGCCGAGTTTTTTTTTTTTCTTTTCCTCTGTAACCAGGGATGACATGTATGCTCAAGAGTCAATTGAGCTGCTACGAAAGTCTGGCATCCAGTTTGAACGTCATGAAAAAGATGGCATGGACCCATTTGACTTTGCAGCAGAACTGATTGGAGCTGGTGTTGTTCTACAACCAAATGTCTTCCTCTCTTTTCACAGGTTTGTTTTGGTGTTTTTGTTTTGTTTTTTTTAATGATTTTTTGGGTCCCATTTAGTGATCATTATTTTCTCATATTTACTGACTGTCATTTTGTTACATTTAGAGATAATATTATTCTCTTACATTTAGCGATGGTTATTTTATTACATTTAGGTGTTTAATTTTCTATAATATTTGAGTTATATAAAGGAAAATAAAGATTGTGCAGCAAGAAATACACACACATATATGAGAGAAAGATTGTGCAGCAAGAAATACACACACATATATGAGAGAAAGATTGTGCAGCAAGAAATACACGCACATATATGAGAGAAAGATTGTGCAGCAAGAAATACACGCACATATATGAGAGAAAGATTGTGCAGCAAGAAATACACGCACGTATATGAGAGAAAGATTGTGCAGCAAGAAATACACACACATATATGAGAGAAAGATTGTGCAGCAAGAAATACACGCACATATATGAGAGAAAGATTGTGCAGCAAGAAATACACGCACATATATGAGAGAAAGATTGTGCAGCAAGAAATACACGCACATATATGAGAGAAAGATTGTGCAGCAAGAAATACACGCACATATCTGAGAGAAAGATTGTGCAGCAAGAAATACACACACATATATGAGAGAAAGATTGTGCAGCAAGAAATACACGCACATATCTGAGAGAAAGAGTGAAGAAACCCTAAGACCTCGCAAAGAAACATAGAAGTCAAGGTGAACAGTATACAGCACAGATGGGACCCATACAGAGGCTGCAGAATGTGAGAAGTGGAGAGAAGTTGTTGCTGCGGTGCAAGATACCAAGGCATAATGGGCAGCGATTTTTAGTTGTTTATCAACCAAGGAGATGGATGGGTGGAATGTACTATACAAGCAGTGTTCACTGGCGTACCTTGCTTTGCAGGTTGACATTCTTCTGTTTCAGAGGGAGTTTCTTAATGTAGATGGTTTTTTTTTTTTTTTTACATTTTTACACCTCAGTTCTTGATGCAGTTCATATATTCTTGGAACTGCAGACTTTTGTTCTTTGTAGGAGAGGTTGATGTCTGAAACACAGAAGTCATTTTGGACAAGAATAAACTACAGAGGATAGCTTGACGACCAGAGTTGACCCAAGAAACAATCTTCATCATAGGCTCCACCACCATGGTGAGACAGAGTGCCTAAGCCAGATTGAAGGACGCATTTTGATTTCTACTCATCACAGTGGCAATCAAACCATTGCTCATAAAAAACTCCCAGGCTTCACCCAACCTCATGAAAAAAATTGAATACCAGGGTTAATTGTCAGGGAAGGAAGAGGATTGATACCACTAGCTATGGAGTTCATGCTGATAGCAACACTAGTCAGCATTTTCTGGTCAGATGTTGACTAGGCATCAGAGCACTTATGGTTTGACCATGTACAATGATCCATCGGTGTTCTTGGTTGGCGGTGGGCTAAGCAATCACTGTCCAGTATTCCCTGTGGCATCTTGCGGGGCAGCAACAAACTCTCACCAAAGCTCACAGCCCTTGTCCAGCCTTTGTATCATGCCCCAGCTATGCTGCATGCTACTCATTTCCGTTTCTACAGCTCGCCAGGTAGCCTTGGGTTGCCCTCTCATTCTTTTCTCCCTGTGTGGCTGCGGGGCCCGGACGTTAGTCTGGGGAGTAAAGAATAAAGCCACTGCTCACCGCCACCTTCCGTGTATGTTGTAAGAGGTGACTAAGGAGTTTGTGTGCAGGGCCAAACAACCCTGTCACATAAAAAAAAAAGTTCAACATGTTACAGAAACAGCAACAAATAATCAAGTCTTCCCTTAACATGAGAAGACAGCTCATTATAACTGAATCTCCTATGATCTTTGGCTATATAAAACTGAAACAAAATATTTTAGTAAAGTGTTGTGTATTTGTTCCTGTATTTTTCAAATGGCAGTTGCTTCAACAGCTATTTATGTAAAATTTGAATATTTGTTTTGTGTTAAATTCATGTTAAATTTTCATATTTCCCAAGTGGCTGTGCAATCTGTGTTAAATTTTCATATATCCACAGTGGCTATGACTTTGGTTACTTCATAAAGATGCTGCAGAACAGTGACCTAGAGGAAGATGACGAGGAGTTTTTTGCAAAGCTTCGTCTGCACTGTCCTGATATCTATGATGTCAAGTATCTGATGAAATCATGCAAAGATCTCAAAGGTGGCCTGCAGGAAGTATCTGATTATCTGCAGGTGATTTTAATACATGTTAAGCGTACCTCGCTTTCCCTTCATTTCCATGCCATTAATCATTTTGGGGATAACGGTGCTAGGCCTGTATTTTCCATGACCTTCAGCACATGAAAGGGTCAGTACCATGCCTGGCCACATTTACCTTCCCAGATTTCTCTGGTTCCCATTTTTTAGAGGCTAGGTGGACCCCGGGTGCTTTTGATATGTAAATTTTAAAAAAAAAGGTAAAATCCCCATTTCCATGCTATTAAGGCATATTGGGGAATACGGTGTTAGGCCCGTATTTTCCGTGACCTAATGCACATCTCTGTGGTTTTGCACGTGTCAAATGTACAGTAGAACTTAATTGGAACCAACGTGATTCGGTTAATTAAATAGTTTGGATAATTCAACATGCATGAACAAACCCTGCTTTTAACTGCATTTTGAGCCCAAAATTAATTGGTATGACATCTGCAGTGCCACCCAATAGATTGAGCTAAATCTCAGTCGAGAACTTGTGTGACAATAGTATTTGAAGATTTAAACTCTTTTGACTGAAAGCTATAAATTTTTTTTTTTTTTTAATTCAAAACTGCATAATTATTCTTTTTTTTTTTTTCATTCTGTGCAGCAGTGGTTCGGATAACTGACGGTTCAGATGATTAATATTTGAATAATTGACATTCTACTATATTTTTGAAATAAATATTGCACACAAATGTGTGTCTTAAGGTCAAATTACAGAGTATAATTTAAATTTCCCATATAAAGTAAACAAGCTGAAACAAATCAGAGAAACAAATTTACATAAAGCTACAATAGCAAAGGATGCCATCAGGAAATTGAAAAATATTTGTGTGAAGTATAAAATTTTGTGCATGGCATGATTTTTTTTTTTTTTTGTTTAATGTGACCGTGCCACTTCTCAGTTTAAAGGAGAGCATTGATTGAGAGTTTTTAATTCTGTCGTCTGCTTGTAAGTTTTCATTAATTTCAGTCATGCAGTTCCAGCTCATGTGAGAATCAGTTGTCAGTCAGTATTCACCATGGCTCTCATTTCTTTGGCTGTGTAATGTAGTTATTTCTTTATTCTCACATGTGGAGAAGCTTGTTTCTGTTTCCGTTGGCTAGCCAGAGTTTTTTGGTGTTTTCTTATGTTTTTTTTTGGTGAGCTTTTGTACTTTTCTTAGGTTTTTGTTAGTTTTTTTTTTTTTATTAGATTGTTTTTTTCTTAGATTTAAAAAAAAATTAGTTTCTTAATTCTCTTAAACATCCTTTGTTGTTGTTGTTTTTTTTTAATTAGTTTCCTAATTCTCTAAAACGTCCTTTGGGTTTCTTTTTGTCAGACCTCGTATTCATAGATTTGTGTGTAGAGTTTTGTTTTTGTTCCATATTATTAATTCAGTAATATCCTATTTTTGTAACCAGATAAAACGTGTGGGGCCACAACATCAAGCAGGCAGCGATAGTCTACTCACAGGAATGGCTTTCTTCAAAATGAGAGAGGTATGCCTCATTTTAATGGTCATCAGTGTGCAGCACATGTGTTGTTTCAGAATAAGTTAAGTTAAAAGAAGGGCACCAGAGTGGTGCAGTGGTTGAAATGCTCTTCTTTCATGTTGAAATCGCCTGTTCAAGTCCGTATAGAGTTGCTCCAGTCACCCAGCTGTAGAAGTGTTTGACTTCATCTGGACCTGGACTCCCCTGGGAACAACTGTCTTAAGAGCACATTTATCTTAGCATAGTCTTTGTGAGACAGGGAACATAGATCTGTTTGCTTAAAAATTCTGACCTACTTCTGTAGCCCAGAAACCTGTAGCAGTCAACGCTGATTGTAGTTGTTATTTTTGTAAATTGTAATGTCAGATTAGCGGATGGATGGGGACATGGAGATTGCCAGCTGGGATAAGGAAAGTCCGACGTGAAACCAGTGAATCTAGGACACGGCAAGCCTATGGGTCTTTACAACAATGGCTATCATTGAAGCACTCATCGGATTCCTCATCCCAAAGGCAGAGTGTCTCTGTGAAACCATCCCAAAGCCATCTGGCCAGCCAGCATTGCACGCTGGATCTGATGTGGAGAAGGGGCTTAAGTACAGCCACCAGAGGCTGGAAAACAAAGTTTTGGCCAGGCCAGCCACACTGTCTTCATGGTAGTCCAAGCAAAACCACAGTCTGTCCTAGCAAGGAAAGGTGCTGAAGTCGGAGGTACCCAGCCAAAAGGCACATCGCAAAAATCAGGGTACAGTACATTATCGCTAATGAAATGTCTCTATCTGGACCTGGAGAAGGAAAGGTGGCCTGACACGATGCTAACCGCTTCACTCTCTAGTGTGCCATTGGGTCAATATGGCCTCAAACACTGTATCCCAAAAATCCCTCTGTGGCATGATGAGTAAGTTACAGATGATAAAATGAAGAACACATGAATATCCTCTGGTGTATTCTTCCTATCCTTAGCTGTTTTTGAGCAAGCAGCTGTTCTTTGTTTGAGATCTTCCATGACCCAACCAACCTTTGTTCATTCAAGTTTCCTGTCTTTCTGTTGATGTACTGCCTTGGAGTGTGAGCAAGATTATCTTAGCAGCAAGAGCTGTGAAGATGTGAGAACACAGTGGAAGTGGATTATGGTGGCTCTGCATGAAGATCCAGATCAGACCCAAAAAACGTGAGCTTCTCAACAAATTCCACCACCAGGGGGATCATGCAAGACATGTTCCATTATTGGGTCTGCTGGTTCACAAACTCCAATAACTGTGCCATCACTTTACTACACCATAGCTGCTCAGTTTTTCTTACATCACTTTACCACATCATCTTAATCCCTCAGTTTTTCTTACATCACTTTACCACATCGTCTTAGCTCCTCAGTTTTTCTTGCATCACTTTACCACATCGTCTTAGCTCCTCAGTTTTTCTTGCATCACTTTACCACATCATCTTAGCTCTTCAGTTTTTCTTGCATCACTTTACCACATCGTTTTAGCTCCTCAGTTTTTCTTGCATCACTTTACCACATCATCTTAGCTCCTCAGTTTTTCTTGCATCACTTTATCGCATCATCTTAGCTCCTCAGTTTTTCTTGCATCACTCTGTCATTTTCTTTCATCTTCTCTTTATTTCTAGGGTCCTTGAACAACCCCCACCATGATATCTGTGTGTACTCTTCCCTCCTGTCCCCCTTCTTTCTTTGCTTTTCCCCCCCCCCCCCTCTCTCTCTCTGTTTCCTGTCCTCTTTCTCCCCCCTCTTCTATCTCCTCTCTCCCCACCCCACCCGCTTCCGTCCCATCTTCCTGCCTCCCCTTTCCCATGCCTCCTTTTCTCTCTCTTTTAATTACATTTTGTTTTACATTTCAGTTGTATTTTGAAAACAACATTGAAAGAGAGAAGTATTCAGGACATCTGTATGGTCTCGGACCATTTGCTTCCAGTGCAGCCAATGTGAGCAATGGTGCAGGTTACGGGGATTACGATGCATCAGCTGACAATGGTACACAGGTCACCACGTAGCTGAGCAGGAATATTTCTGTTACCATTTCAGTTTCAGATGAATCTTTGCAGTGAATGCGTTAAATTGTATTTAGCTACAAACATGACGGGGGAGGGGAGGGGCATCTTTTAACTCTAGTTATGAATTTAAATATAGGAAAATGTCAGATAAAGGTTATGAAATGGTTTCAACCAGATGACAGCGTGGAGATAAATTCTAAAACTTTTAATTTGACAACTTTGTTTTCATATTTTTATATGTGCCAGGTTATAACCAAAAAGTGATGTGGTTGATTCAGCATAGAAATCTATCATTTTGTGTTTTAATTCAATTTCATTTCATTTTATTGCGCTCATTAACTTCTTACCGACTGTGAAATTCAGCAGAGATGTAGGGTACCGATATTGTGGACCTTCCTTGAACTTGTGCTGTGCCTCGTGTACCAATGCATCTTGAGTTTCAGTTAGCAGTCTCTTAAATACACACATCTGTATTATTCATTTACAGAATTTCATATGTAATAAAATATGTTTTATCTTTGTTTACGGTGTCTGTTATCATTTTTTTTTATTTGTAGTTTATGGTGTGTTGTATTGTGTCTTGCTGCATGCATCAAAATCAGTGTGTATGTGTGCACCTGACCCTTAATTCAGTTTTAATCGTGTTTGTTCATAGCATGTTTGTGCTGTTTGATATCGGATGTCTGGAATAGAAAGAAAATTGTATGGCGAAGGGCAGAATGTTAGATGGGCCTGCATATCTAATTCATCACCTGATCTCCACTGACTGTGTGAAGGTAGAACAGGGCCTTGGCTGGCAATGGTTCAACAGCCCTGATGTGGCAATGAATCACTGACTGCTGTCTCATTCAGCTTGAGTACCAAATGCAGTCTGATTTGCCTCACCTTGCAGGAAATTTCTCTGGCCTTCGGAGACTTTTTTATTTGGGAACCATTTTCACCTGGAGAACACTCGTAGCAGGTGACAGACACACTGCTTCTTAAGTACTTTAAAATAGTCTGTTCACCTCACTCTGTCAGACATCGTCATTCATTGTGCACATCCAATAGCGCAGAGCATGTTAAACAACAACAAAAAAATGTATTGTGATACCGATTTAGTTTTTTAATCCTATAAATAGTCTGAGCAAATTTTAGGCAAAATCTAATCCCAGTGAGATTATGGTTGTGCTTCAAAATCAAACAACATCCTTGTGACCTAAATGCTCTCAAAATTCAAACCTTTTAACTGAATCTAAGGTAAAAGTGCTGTCCCAGTTTGCAGTCAGCAACCCATAGATGATGTGCTAGCAGCTGTGTTGATGAACCATAGCTGACCAAGACCCTCTGCATTGGTAACCCACTGTAACAGGTCCATCCTGGTTGATGAGGCATGGATCACCATAGTCCCTGTGGTGGTGGAGTCTGCTAAAGAAGTAGCACATATCCTTCAAGTTTTAGCTCCACTGAGAGACTGAAAAAATAGCCACCATAACCCACTCCAAACCCGACATGATGCTTTGCCCCAACACCTCCATTGCATTGCCTGCAGAAAGCATCAAATTTGCAATTCCAGGGAGATAAAAGAGGAAGAACTGAATTTAACAGTTTACTGATCTTTTCGTCATAGTAGTCTAATCTCTTTCTCTGAACCTTAAGTGCCCAAGGCACATGGGGCTTCCCCAGGGGTTTTCCACCGATGCCTGTCTAATCTAGGCAGACAGAATTTGGTTTGAGGGCAAGCGCTTTTTGCTTTTTGACCCTGGCTGTAATGTCTGTGCCTAATGTTGGAGACCTTGGATCTGAGCCACAGCTCTTTTTGTCTTCAGACATAGTTGAGGTACTGCAATGGCAGGAGGTTGTCTAGTTTGTTTTTTAGGAGGTTGTCTAGTTTGTTTAAGTCCAGGGGCATGTTACAAACTGTAGCTTATGCTGGCCTGATGATGGTGCACTTCTCTGCTGGTTCCACCTCATGGGGATTGATTTCATCATCATCATAATCAGGTGCCGTGCCGACTGGCGTTGGCTATTATGCTTCTCCAGAGTACCCGATCCTTCATGCAGGCCATCAGCTCAGTTGGTGATCTCCTCTCACACCATCCCGTCAGACTGTCCAGTATCATTTCTCTTGATCTTCTTCCTTCTATTTTTCCTGTTGTTATAATATTTTCTGCGACCCCTCTTCTCATTGCATGTCCTATGAAAGTACATTGTCTCTCTTATCTTTTTGACAAGGTTTTTTGATTTAGGCAGATATATTCATCCAGCAGAACCAAGATCACATTTCGCCAGTGTTAAATAGGACAGATTTGTTCATTTCACTGTGGTGTGCTCAATTGAGATGTGTGATGTGGAGTCAGTTAATTTTCTTCAAAATTCTGTCCAGAAGACCATGTGACCAGCATAATAGTAGGTGAGAGGTAAGAGAAATGGCAACTCTGGTAAAACTGGTTCTAGTAATGAAAGTAGATGGAGATGTATGGTTCAGTTTTACAAAAAGATAGAGTGAGGAAAGTGGACAGAAACCAAGATGAGCACATGCAAATGAAGAACACACAAAGTTTTTGCAAAAGCCTTTTCAAGGATCACATACAAAAACAACATGACATATAAAACCATGAAAAAATAAAGACAACTTCTTTGGTCTCCTAGTAAGAAAGTCTGGCACATTATTACTTTCATTATATTTAGTGCATTCATCTCGCATGCAGATGTTAGTGGTTCAAGTCCGGCCTGAGACACTCTAGTTACCCCAGCTGTAGAAATGGTCACCAAGCTCTTTCCAGAGTTGAGGAAGGCAAGACAGCCGGAAGTGATACTGGTCATATCGCACTCAAGTGTGCCTTCAGGTCAAGGACAAAATGGGCACTAATGCTGTATCTCAAAGGGCCACTATGGAATAATAGGAAAATGTTTGATATTAGCTGGTAAAAAGCACTGGAACATCACAATTGTGTTTTCCAGGAAGATGTCAGGTTTTGACTGCCAGTCTGGTTCTAAGGACTATTATTACCGGAGGTGGGGTGGAGAATTCGGCGTGCATCTCAAACAGCCTCTGGCAGTCAAGTCCAGCTCCTGGCCTTCCCGTGGCAGAACTGTTTAAACTGATAGGAGAAGGGGCGAGGGCGAATATCTGGCGCCTGAAAACCAGATACTTAGGGTAGATGAGTGGCACGTTTGGTAGCTCATCTGCCGCTGTTGGCGAGATTCTTCAGCTGCCGTGCGTGGAGCGGTGCTCCTCCCGGCCAATGAAGAAAGGTGCAAATGGGGTTGCCGCGCAGCACCACTGCGGAAAAGGTGGTAGAAATGACAAAGCGAAGCAAACAGTCAAATCATAGCACCTCTGGTCTGGAGGTCGGCCATGTCCTGAGTGCCGTCATATCGGCTGAAAAGCATGAACCGGCTTGTCCCAGAGGTTAAGACACTGCTGGCGAGACTCTTCGAATGCCGCGCGTGGAGTGAAGCTCCTCCCGGTCAAGGAAGAAAATGCAGAAAAGAAATAAAGGTTGCTGTGCGGCGCCGATGTGAAAAGGTGAAGGAAAGGATAAAGTGAAATTTAATCGGTATGTCCAGTAGTATCGCTGCGAGAGCTACACATACCACGGCGCCTCTGCTCTAGAGGCCGGCCACGTCCGAAATACACCTACACTGGTGAAATATGCCTAAACCGGCACACACCAGGGGTGGAACTTGATGGCTAGACATGTCATGCCACCTCCGCTCTAGAGGTCGGTCACGCCTGATATATACCCATACTGGTGAATTATGCCTAAACCGGCTCACACCAGGGGTCAATCTTGAAGGCTACGCATGTCATAGTACCTCTGCTCTAGAGGTCGGTCCCGTCCCAAACACGCCCATACTGGGATAATATGCCTAAACCGGCTCAACCCAGGGGTGGAAGTCACTAGTGGCGAGGATTCGTCCTCCTGAACAAAAGCTCCATCCTGGTCACAACTAGGAAGGGTAGCGGCCACGGCCACAAAATGCTGAAGTCGGAGACACTGGACTAGGGCAGTCTAGATAGGCAACCACCCCTCACCCGGCGGGGATGTTTGCGTATCCAAATCACGCTGAGGTTTTCCGGTGAGAAAGTCCAACCCTGGACTGGATGGGCAACCACCTCTCACCCGGCGGTGATACACGGGTATCTCAAAACACGTCGAGATTTTCCGGTGAGAGGGTCCAACTCTGGCCTAGGTGGGCTACCTCCTCTCACCCAGCGGGGATGCACTGATATCCTAACACGTCGAGGTCTTCCGGTGAGAACGTCCAACGCTAGACTAAACTGGTGCAACGAAAACCACGGTGTCACGCAATCCGCTTCAGAGACCCACCAAGAATACAGGCTAAAGCCCTGCGATACTCTGAACCTCTTGTGGTCCTCTCGGGGATCTCGTGTGGTCCTTTCGGGGACCACACAGGAGACCACGGAACCTAACGAGGACCACAGGCGTAAATTCAGTAGGATCACAGTGCGGTCTTGGTGGTAGAAGCGAACGAAGAAGAAGAAGAAGACTGCTAGTCTGGGAAAAGATCAAAATTTGAAGTGAGGTTTCTATTGGATGCATATTGCTTTTGCTCAATCGTAAAGTAGAAATATAATTTGAGAAATATTTGTATTTCAGTGGTCACGTTAACCGGCAATTACTGGTAACTTAAGCAAAACCAACATTTGTGGAGGTCGCCCGTAACTATCAAAAACCTAGTTAAAAAGCAGCCAATGAAATCGGAATCGGTTGGGGAATAATCAGATCAGTGTGATTAAAAAGGCATCATTGCAATGAAGACATTCCCCATATAAGCGTTTTCTGCCGCACAGTTCAGATATCCTGCCAGCGCTCCTAATTTGTCTTAGCTACAGCAATCTTTTCACAACTACATTGTTCTTCCATTCCCACTCTTCATTTTCCAGCAGTCTTTCCAATACAGATTTAGCAATGTCACCCTTATCCATTGTCATTCTGCCATTTATTTTAGCCTGTCTAACAAGTCTATCAGCCACTTCATTTCCATGTACTCCAAGCATGCCCTGGACAATAAAGCTTTCTTTTTCTCATCACAGTTGGCTGGCTGATCAGATGAACCCATGCTGAATTTGGTTCAGTATATGAACCTTTTGTAAAGATTAAATCTTGTCACAAATAAGATTAGAAAAAAATATATTTCATTTTACAAATAGTACCGAATACTATAACGAGAAAATCGATACTTTATAAAGTACTTCTTGGCAACGTGAAAGACAAGTACAGTTGTTCCAGTTTTTAAAAAAATCCTAGTGCAATCGCTGGCACGTGTATTTTAAATGTATATCCAATGTTATTAAGAGTAGCTATAGAAAATGCTTTATAAATGTATAACACCCTTTAAAGGCTAATTTGTCTGACTTTTCCTTCTAAAAATGTCCTTCAAAGAGATTCCAAATTAAACATCTTGCTTCCTCATATTCATTTGATCATATTGCAATATTATTTAGCCTGTCTTAACATTTAAGCAGTTTTTAATTAGTTCAGAGGAGCTCTCCACTTTAATCTCCGACTAAGTGATTAGTTATGAGAAGCTCTACACTTTAATCTCTGACTAAAGATTAGTTCAGGGAAGCTCTACACTTTAAATCTCTGACTAAAGATTAGTTCAGGGAAGCTCTACACTTTAATCTCTGACTAAAGATTAGTTCCGGGAAGCTCTACACTTTAATCTCTGACTAAAGATTAGTTCAGAGAAGCTCTACACTTTAATCTCTGACTAAAGATTAGTGCGGGGAAACTCTCCGGCTGACCACTCAAAAATCAGCTACCTTTAAGGAAAAGACAAGACGGCTGAATCTCATGCCACCACGAGGGCAATCCATGTACTTTATCGTAGGTAACTTTTAAAAAAACTCATATCAATACATATAATAATAATAATAATTTTTAATAACGCTGCGATGTTAGATTATGGTTTGGTTTGGCACATCTATATATTGTTTCTCAAAAGGTCATCAGTGTGTGGGGGAGGAGAGAGACAGATTGGACCGCCCTCTTTTTTCTTCTTTGATCATTCTCAGACATGTCTGAAACACCCACAAAATTAAAGACTGGACAAAATGACAGATCCTCTCTTAAAAGGAAACACAGTATTCAACGATCCAGTCATACTATGGATACCCGCCCCCACAGTAACATCCAAGGAAATGAAGAAGCAGGCAAAAGAGATTGGAGGAATAATACAACAGATTGATAGACGAGCAACATACGAAGAAAGATAGGACAGACAATAAAAAAATCCATATATAGAGCCAAATGGATAAAGCAACCCTCCACACAGGACGTATCAGACTAAAACTCTATACCAGAAGCTGAACATTGGCCAAAAATACCTATGTGGCTGCGAAAAGAAGCAACAGACACCACATCACATCCTAGAGAAATACCAGCAACACAACCTACTCAGGGAAAGGATCCCACCCCCATCCCCCACCCCTACCCCACGGGAGAAGTTATACGATGATGCTGAAAACCTGGGATGAACTGCCGCATTTGTGAGACTGGTGTCGGTGTCTTAGCGAACGATGAATTAGATTCTAAGACGCTGACTCTTGACTTGTATACTTCTGAAGTAATCGGTGGTCATATGGAGCTGGTACACTATCTCATATAGCTCCATCTTGAACTGACGTGGACTTTGGCTACTTCTGTTTTCTCGGCATCTTGTGTACTGGACACATGAAGAATATGTTCTCCAGCGTGAACTGTAATAAACTCCGCATTAGTTGTTGGCTTCAGCTATATGCTTAATACTGAATTCTAGTTTCCTTGTTGTACTATGCCTGTCACTACCATATTTGGGCAGCCATGATAACCCAAATACTGTTAGATATTAAAAACAAAATACATCTCGAAGTTTCTGTACTACACTAGCATCTCGGGACAGAAAAATTCTGCCTCCTTGTTATACAGTAGTGGATGAATGAGAAACTACGTGGTTAGTGCACCAATTCTCAGGAAAAGTCAAGTTTATAGTCCACTAGCTGATTACCCGGCGTTGCCAGGGTATTTATTTATCCCAATCTTCTATTAAACAGGAAAAGGAATGAATTCTATCTATAGTGTAAAATCGAAGTAATTTTATTAGGTATTTAAGTATAAGTACAATATACAAAGTATAAAGTAAAGTCTTTTACAAATCCACTATAATATTAATTTAACTCAAAACTTGATTATTAACATTTTTAGTTTCACCTCCAGGAGCAAGAATAAATAAATTCATGGGTGAACCCACCCTTGATAAAGCAACATAAAGTTGTCCACGGGAGAAACATGGCGATCTCAAATTTATCTCTCTCACTCTCTCCCCTTCTCACTCTATCTCTCTCTCCCCTTCTTTATCACTCTCCCCCTCCCCCTCCCTTGCTCTCTATCCCTCTCTATCTCTATCGTCATCTTTATCTCTCTTTCGCTCTCTCCCTCTCTTTATCTATCTCCCCCTCTCTCCCTACCTCTCTCCCTCTCTCTCTGTCTCTCCCTAATTTGAAAAAATAAGAAAAAAGGCATACTGTCACAGATGAATGAAACCTATTATAGAATACAATAAAAAGCTAATATAAACATAAGGAAAAAGCAAAGTTAAGTTTGGTTGATATTGCTCCAGGCGTTCCATAGTTTTGTTGGAACATACACACATACGTCCATTATATATATATATATATATATATATATATATATATATATATATATATATATTCAGAGGCGTCCCAGACACCCAACTGTTGAAGTGGGTGCCTGGCTCCTTCTAGAGCTGAGAAAGTAAATAGCTACCAGATGCGATGCTGGCCACATCACCCGCCAGTGTGCCAACAGGTCAAGGAATATATCGGCACTAACACCATAATTAGACTTCATAATGAAAAAATGCTGCACAGGTAACACAGGTATTGACTGGGTACATGGGACCCAACTAGAAGATCTTGATTTTGCTGATGACATAACTCTTATAAGTAATAATGTGAATTTCGTGCAAGAAAAAACAGATAGCCTGTCTTCACTGGCTAGCAAAATAGGACTTGAAATTAACAAGGAAAAAAAAAATAATGAAAATTCCTCTCAATCAAAATGGAAAAATACACATAGAAGGGACAGATATTGAAGAAGTCAATCAATTTGCATACCTTGGCAGCTACATAGACCAGGATGGTGACACTAGAAAGGACGTTAGGATCAGAATTGCAAAAGTAGCATCAATCTTCAAGAATCTTGAGAACATATGGAATTCAAAAGCACAAAAACCAAGTTAAGACTATTCAGTTCAAATGTAATATCCACCCTCATTTATGCATGCGAAAATGGAAAACAACTAAAGAAACAGACAAGAAATTAGACACTTTTGAAAACAAATGCCTAAGGAAAATACTCGGTATCAAGTGGAATGAATTCAAGAACAATGCAGAGATAAGACAGATGACTGAACAACAACCAGTCTCATGGGTGATCAGGAAAAGGAGATGGACATATGTTGGCCACTTGATGAGAAGAAATGATCAGAGAATCCCAAAACAAGCTATCAAGTGGAACACAACAGCCCGAAGAAAAAGAGGCAGACGGCGTGAAACTCTGAAGAGGACATTATTAAGAGAGGCCAAATTAACAGGCATAAAATCCTTTGATGAGGTTGAAAGACTCGCCGAAGACAGGAAAAATTGGCGAACTACTTTTCGAGCCCTATGTGACGTTTAACGGCACGGGAAGGATATAAGATATATAAGAACACTATAACCCGCAAGGGACTTTATGACACGACATGGCTATATTGTTATTATTATTGTTATTAATAAGTAAAGTATTAGCACAACTTTTAAGAATAATGTAACGAAATATGATAAACTATGAGATAAATACTGTTGTGTAATTCGTGAGAACCACAAGTGTGAGATTTGAGAAAATAATAGCCACACTGACAGCCTAATAGATACTGCAAGAGTTAGCTGATCAAGATGTCAACAAGAGCTATAAATGATCACAATCTTGCCAAAATATGAGCTATACAACAGCTATAACTGACCTGATGCTAGAACTTAACTCAACTGATTTCTTACCTAGACAGAACAAGGGATAAAGTTGATCATAGTATATATTATTATTTTCTTTAAAATATATGTTACAAGAATGGAAGCGAAATTATTTAAAATTTATATGTCCACGTGTTTTGAAAGCGAGGAGCCCTAGATGGTTGCCATAAACCTCCCGCCCTAACCGCACCTGTCACAAACCATCTATTATGTACTTTCTTGGACTTTTATTTCCTCGTTTTCATTTACGTTTCACGTTGTTGTGATGGTATTGACCTGTTCCTCTTCGTATCACATGTCTTCTTACTGTTATAACAAAATTCCTTTTGTCACTGACTTCCTCGTTTAGTCAGTTTTAGGTGCTGACAAATTATTAACATTATTCCGAGAAACATTATCTTTGTCCAAATCATTTTATCACCCTGACTCATTTTTACAAAGCACGACAGTTTCAACGGGGTATTTTTAGCACAGTGTATCCCAAAATTATACACACAGTTTTTATCAAATAAAAACGCCAACCAAGAGATAGAGAAACGCAGGAGTTCTCCAAAAGGGCTTTATTCCATTTTTACGAATACATTGTTCTGTCAATTTTTTTTTGATCTGCATCCTTATACCCCCCCCCCCCTCTCTCTCTCTCTCTCTTGTGTATATATTCCTTTCGAAGTCATGTACACAATCTTTCATTTAGTATTAGAATGTGTACAGTTTTGGGGCTTTCTTCTTCTTTGCGAACTCATGTTCTTTGCAGCCAATGCTGTGAAATGTTGAGACTTGGTAGCGGGTTATGGCGACTTTTTTTTCCCAGTCCCTAGGTGGAGCTAGAAGGTAGGAGGTGTGCAATTCTTTAGCAAACTCCATCGCTTTGGTGTATAAACTAGGAAAAAAACAGAAACAATGACTATGGGTTCGCTACAGGAACTGTAACGATTCCTGCCCCGTTAGCCAGGCCAGGGCTGTTTCGGGGGGGGGGGGGGTTACCAACGTAGAGGTGGGACAGGGTCTTGGTCAGCTATGGTTCGTCATCCTTGATGCTAGCATGTCAGCTATGGGTCGCTGATTTCCTGATCAGATAGCGTTTTCACCTCCTTCTCTGTTTCTTATTGTACCAAGTACGTAAGTATAATCTAACAATCTGTGTCACATTCTAATCTCAACACCCCAAGCCATCTTGTTGACAGTTATCACTGGCTTTATTTTTAAAAAATGTTTCTTTAACCATATTAAGCCTGTTTGTTTATCACTGGCAAGCCTTAAATTCCGCAGTATTGATCTTGATGACTAATTGTTGGAGCCAGAACGGAAGTGACGCCAGTGGTCATCAATTTTTGACAGGGCTTTATTCTCCTACACTATTTGAGTACAGCACAAAGAGACTTTTGTAGCAAAGCAATAAGATATCTTTGTACAGTTTCATTCCTTACTATCCTGGATTATCATTACTTCATTCTGTAGCACATTTAAAAAGAAAAGTGAGACGTAGTTGTAGTGAATATGGCTTTCACCAGAAGAGGATTGTATACAGATGAGAGATTCTTCGTTTCAAAACTGACGCTTCAGGCTAGTGTTGTACTAAGTATTGTGATCTTATCACACCTGTCCTTGGTGGCAGGTACCGACGCACAACCAGAAGAAACAGGTACATTTTTTGTTGCGATGTTCTAGTTTGTTGGTGTTTAATGACAAGATAATCGTGTTCCGTTTATATTGTATGATGTTGCTGAAAGAAAAATGCTCTGAAAACAGCTGAATGTCAGATGTTTGTGATAGATACCAAGTATCAATTTGTTTTGCAGCATGTAAATCAGACTGATAGAAAATAATTATACCTGGGCATTAAACGTCATGATAATTTAGAGAAGGCCGTATTGGAAGGATACATAATGGGAAAAAGAAAAAGAGGAAGACCAAAACGAAGATGGCTGGAAGATATCGTTGACGATCTGCAAATGGACGCAGCAGCAGCAGGCCATCTTGCTCACAACCGAGAGGCCTACAGGAGAGCTGTTTGGGAGGCAAAGTTCCGCAAGGGACATGCAAATGAATGAATGAATGAATGGGCAAGTTGCAACTCTGGAAAAATGACGGGAGAAAAATGAATTTTAAAAAAAAAACTGAAATTACTTTTTCTCGGTAACACCATATCTCCCCTCACATGAGAAAAAAAGCAACAGCCTGATGAGGAAAAAAAAACCACCATCTAAGCACTTAACAGTCATCTAACTGCCAGTTATCAGAACAGTAATAGTCCTGCACCACTTTTGTCTGAGTAGTGAAGTGGTTAGCGCACTAGTTTCTCATGGTGAAAGTTGATTGTCTCATTCACTCAGCTATGGAAATTGGAACGTGGCTCCCTCAAGAACAGGGAAACCAAAAGTGGAACTGAAGTACTAATCTTATCACACTCTTGTGTGCCAGCAGGGTCCGTGAAAATATAAGGCACCAACGTTTTATCACCTTGGTGCCTTTTTGGCATCTGTTGTTTTATCTGTTGCCCCGCCAACTGGAGTTGGCTATCATGCTTTTCCTCAACTCCCTGCTCTAAGCGCTAATTATAAGCTGTGCTTGTGTTCTTTGTCTGTGCCATCTAGTTAATCCATTCAGCATTTTCTTTTTATCTGTCCACCTTGGTCTCTCTTGCCTTCCATCTTTCCTGCTGTTGCAGTGTATTCTAGCTTTCTTTGCTGTAGAACATGTCCTAAGAATCTGGATTGTCTTTTTTTTCTGATTTTTGTTATTGTTTGTCTTGTCTCTCCAGCATCTCTCTTTTGGTATATAATTTGCATTAAAAAAAATTACTGTGTGTTTACAGTTTATTTTTTGATGATAGGTTCAATACCATGTGCCTTCTTCATTGTTTGCTCAGATATCAACACCAGTCTCTTTCATAAATATGGCAGTTCATCTGTGATTCTCTTCATCCACAGTTAAACTTCTCCTGTAGAGGTCTGAGGTCTTGTCAGGTCCTCTGCCCGAGCAGGTTGTGTGTCTGGCAATAGTTAGGAAGAACCAACATCAATGTACTCCGAACACATCCACAAGTGCTGAGGTCACCTCTTTATTATCTCCTTCAGTGTTCAGTAACTGATTACACCCATTCTTTGTTGGTTAATCATCTTTCTGGAGCTCATGATGAATCATTCATTTTTCATTACTCCAAGCGTTCCCCTAACACCCCCCCAATCCTTCATTCTTGTTGAATTCTAATTCACAGTTGTGGGGGGGGGGGGGGGGAAGGCCCCTATCTTTGATTAGCTTCTCTTACAGAGCTGATGATGTTTGCTTGATCCATTGTCTGCCCTTCCTCTGTGACCACTGAGTCCACCAACTGACCTGCTCCGCACTTTCACTTTTTTTTTCATTGTTCTCTGACCCCTGCATGGCCTGGTACAAAAGGTCGGTCAGTCAGTCTGTGACATCTGGGGAAATTCAAGCCACAGTTACCTTCATTAATACCATTTAATGAAGGATTAGGAAAAACAGATTTGGAGTCGAAGGTTTGGTGTACTGATTTAATGGCCCTGCTTATGTTATATAAACTGTACCACAGCTGTGACTTCTGAGAAAGGTGCAAGTATTAGTCATGATGTCAAACATAAACATCAGGCATATTAATTCAGAAGATGTTTGAAAAAAGTCTTTAAAAAAACTATATCAAATGTTTCTGTGTATGAGGTTGGAGTCTTTCCCTATGATTAAGCTTCAACAGTGAGGTGAAACAATCTACACATACATACACAGCAATCTCCTGCTAGCATCACATTGAAACAATCTACACATACACACACAGCAATCTCCTGCTAACATCACATTGAAGCAGTCTACACTCAACCAGCCTCCTCCAACTCTCACTGTGAAGCAGTCCACACACGCGCCAGCCTCCCCCTACTCTTATTATAAAACAAGTCTACACTCCCCCTACTTTCACTATGAAATGATTTATAAACACACCAGCCTCCCCCTACTCTTATTATAAAACAGACTACAGTCACAGCAGCCTCCCCCTACTCTTATTATAAAACAAGTCTACACTCATGCCAGCCTCCCCTACTCTTATTATAAAATAGTCTACACTCACACCACCACCACCACCCCCCTCCCCCTTACACTTATTATAAAACAGACTACAGTCACAGCAGCCTCCCCCTACTCTTATTATAAAACAGACTACAGTCACAGCAGCCTCCCCCTACTCTTATTATAAAACAGACTACAGTTACAGCAGCCTCACCCTACTCTTATTATAAAACGTCTACACTCCCCCTACTTTCACTATGAAATGATTTACAAACACACCAGCTTCCCCATATTCTCACTATAAAGCAGTTCATACTCACACATACCAGCCTCCCCCACTCTTATTATAAAACAGTCTACACTCACACCAGCCTCCCCCACTCTTATTATAAAACAGTCTATACTCACACCAGCCTCCCCCACTCTTATTATAAAACAGTCTACACTCACACCAGCCTCCCCCTACTCTTATTATAAAACAGTCTACACTCACACCAGCCTCCCCCTACTCTTATTATAAAACAGTCTATACCCCTAATTTCACTATGAAATGATTTATAAACATACCAGCCTCCCTATATTCTCACTATAAAGCAGTTCATTCTCACACACACCAGCTTCCCCATAATCTCACTATAAAGCAGTTCATTCTCACACACACCAGCTTCCCCATATTCTCACTATAAAGCAGTTCATTCTCACACACACCAGCTTCCCCATATTCTCACTATAAAGCAGTTCATACTCACACACACCAGCCTCCCCATATTCTCACTATAAAGCAGTTCATTCTCACACACACCAGCTTCCCCATATTCTCACTATAAAGCAGTTCATTCTCACACACACCAGCCTCCCTCTGCTCTGATATGTGTGTATGCGCATATCTTTATGTATATACATGTGAATGTATGTATGTAAATGTACATATATGGATGTGTTAGTGTATATGTGGTATATGTGTGTTTGAATATATGCATCTGTATGTATTTGCTTTATGAAAAGTATAGGTGTATGTACTATCAAAGTCTAAATTAGTTTAATCTAAAATGCGACTTGATTGTTGTATCTATTATATTGCTGTACTCTAAATATGTTAGTTTACAATGAGTGTGAGAGTGTAATTAAGTTTATTTCATGTAGTTATTAATTATAATTCATGTAGTTTATTAATTATTTACTTATTCATTTTCTGCATTGTCATGCATATTATATTCAATAACAAATGCTGAATATTTGTGGCTGAATGAAAGTTGTATGACGAATGTCAGAATGATAGACAGACCTACATGCCCAATTCTTAACCCTTTGAGGTCTGTTCATTCGTTCACTATGAAGCGGTCCACGCACACATGTGCACGCACATGTTCCCACACACACACACACACACAGATATTCGCCTCAGTCTTCTGGAATATTTCTCTCTATGCTACATAACAGACCACATTCCCACAAACTGTAAAAAATTATTGCGGTACGATGTGTGCAGGAAATCAGCTGTAAATAGTTGCCTAATTTTATCTTTATTTCAGTTACTCCAACTATTACTCCACCTGTTACTCCACCTGTTGACAATCAGAACAGCACACAGAATACAACATCATCAGTTGAAAATCAAAGTAGTAAATCCGACACAGGTACTGTCTTCTGACAAACCTATTATAAAATCTTTGTTCAATTTAACTATTAATACTTACATTCTGTATGAGATAGAAACATTCTGCTTAATGATTTTGGACTGCAGATTGTTTTTTTTCTTGTTTTGTATCAAAAGTGGTTAATTTATTCTAATTTTTCTGTCTTGTTTTAAACCACGTATGTACAACCCTTTGTCTGCAGGCCACATGTGGCTTGCACCAATGTTTATTATGGACTGCAGCAAGTCTAGGAAGTTTCTGTAGAAGGACTATTTAAAAAAAAAAACCCAAAATCTTATAATTTTATTGGAAATATTAAAAATATTGATTTTACATTGTAGAATTACAGTAGCTTGTCTTGACAATTGGAGGTTATGAAATACCAGATATTAGATATACTGATGACACAGTATTACTGCCCACAACACAAAAAGGAATGGAAAAACTAATTATGTCAGTCTGTAAGAACAGCGAAGAGCAGAACCTCTATCTTAATGCAAAGAAAACTAAATTGATGACAACTGACAAAACAAGGCAGCTGATATATATATCAATGAGGAAAAACTGGAAGAAGTGGAGAGTTTTGAATATCTTGGATCACTGCTAACTAATAATGGAGATACAATCAGGGAAATTGAAAGGAGGACATCTATTGCTTTTCAGAAAGTAAAACAACTAAAGAGTCTGTGGAGAGGAACAGACAGAACTACAAAAGTAAGATTTTTAAGGGCATGCATCTTTCCCATCACAACATATGCCTGTGAGACCTGGACACTTAACAAAACAGCTGAGAAACACATAAATGCCTTTGAATGCAAATGCTACAGAAGAGTTCTTCAGATATCATGGACACAAAAAAGAACAAATATATCCATACTACAAGAACTTAGTATTGAAGAAGGCTGGCTAGTAAAGAAGATTAAACAGAGAAAACGTGAATATTTTGAACACATTAAACGTCATGATAATCTAGAGAAAACCATCTTGGAAGGGTACATAATGGGAAAAAGGAAGAGAGGAAGACCAAGGCGAAGATGGCTGCAAGACATCGTTGATGATCTGCAAATGGATGCATCAGCAGCAGGCCATCTTGCTCACAACCGTGAGGCCTGCAGGAGTGCTGTTAGGGAGGCAAAGTTCTTCAAGGGACATGCAAAATGAATGAATGTCTTGATAACTTAACCATATATCTTTCTCTCTCACTCTCTCCCTCTTCTGATCTGACATGACAGCAAATGATCCGGTGTTGGTCAAGACCCTAATTTACTTCCAGACTATATTTTTGATATACATGTATAGCCTGTCTTCTCTCCCTATGGTACTGTATGTTTTTGAATGATTAAGATGTGAACTGAAATGTTACAATTGTGTGCTTGTTAATTAATAAAGCTCTTCCTAGTTTTATTTTATCATTTTGTTACCACAGCGTTACTGCAGTGGCCTCGTGTATATTTATACTCAAAATCTACTTGTGTGTTACAACTATCCCTAGCCATTCTTAACTGATATAACTTCTGGGCATGGTTCAAGGTTATATGAAGATACAATAACATTACCATTTTTACTATCATAATTATAATAATATCATATCCTCTTAGAAGGACTGTATCATCTGCTTACATTAGATTGTTGATATTTCTTCCTCCTATGTTCAGTCCTAGTAGTTTTTCTGAGTGTCTGAAGATGTTCTCTGTGTACAGGTTGAATATAACACATCCTTGTCTCACTCTTCTCTTTATGGGTACATTTGTTAATGTCACTGTGCCATATCTTACTAACGCTGCGTGCTCCCAGTAAATATTTGTTGTAAGATGAATGTCTTTCCCATCAAGATTGATTTGCTTAAGACATTTGATTAGTTTGTCATGTTTTATTAAGTTTCTACCCTCATTTACATGATACATTTTCTTAGTGCGTGTTTATAATCTATCTCCAGTTCTCTCTATTAGATAATTGGATTGTTTTTTTTTAATAGTTCTTGTATAGGAATGGAGATCACTGTTTTTTGAGTTGTTTAACTGGGTCACAGATAAGATATTTGCAGTAAAACAGTTCTGGTAGACAGAGGTGTATGGTTCAGTTTTACAGAAAGAGTGAGAAACGTATGCAGGAACTAGAGTGGCAGAAAATAAGGTGAGCAGGTATAAATGAAGATACTTCCAGTCCACTATTTTAGCAAATGCCTCTGTCAAGGAGCATATACAAAAAAGAGATTAAAAAAAACAACACAGTGAGTAAAAAACACAAAAATAAATGAAAAATTACCATTCAGTTGTTTGGTATCCTCTTTATTAAGAAAGATGTGCCTGTTGGTAAATACTGGATTGTTGTATGTTCTTCATTTATACGTGCTTATCTTATTTTCTGCCACTCTCATTCCTGGTCACTTTCCTCACTCCTTCTATCTTTTGTAAGACTGAACCCCATGCACCTGTTTGCCTTCAACTGGATCAGTACGTGGTACATGGTACTTGAACTTCTTCAAGTGGTTGTCCATTATTGAATGCTTCTCTCATGATAGTCAGCCTGAAGATGTTTTGTTGTTAGGCCAGGATGCTTGCTTCCAGGAATGTGGTATTTAGAGTGTTGGTGATGTCTTGGGTTTTTATCTGATTATATGTGTAAAATTTAATTTGTTTTTAAAATGGAGAACTAAACCGTAATAGTAAACAAAGTGTCATGCGTTCCATCATGGCAGTGACGTCTTATTATAGTTGAAGGCCATATAGCAAACGTATTGTTGAAGAAGCATCTCATAGATCAGAGAAAAGAATCACATCACACTGTAGATAACTGTGGATAACTGTGAAAGTGTTTAGGGAGAAGTGCTGGAGAGGAAGGAAAGAAAAAATTGAAATAAATTAAAAAACAAAACCCGTTGAACCAGGAGCATTAAAAACTTGGAAGTCGTCGTTTTTTTTTATTATTATTAACCAGGTGTCTTCTACAGATAGAAGCAAGAAATCATTTGTTTAAATTTGCCGGTTAATGTGTTATACAAGAAATTATATTGATACATGTTTAAATCTGCCAGTAAACCCATTATAAATCCACTTTGTAAAAAGAATGTACGCAGCTAAAGTCCATTATTTTCTCCTCGTTTTGCTTATAATAGTTTTCATTCTTTCAGCGGGTACAGTAGTGATTGCAATCATCATCACTGTTCTTGTCTGCGTCGCCATTGTTATCGGAGTATTTCTTTACAGGAGAAGAAGGCAGTAAGTGTGCATTTGTACCTGACAGATCAGATTTGTTTGTTTATATTGGCAGTGGGAACTGGCCTCTGTGCCTACTGAACCTTCTGTTCTACATGAGTTTTACCCTAATAAGGATTTAAGGTGGAAGTTAAGCTCATGCTTAGAGTTATCATGAAGTAACTGGAGATTGTCTTGTCTTGTCTTGTCTCTCAGTAACTGTGAGCTGGTGTTCTTTGTAGCCAGTGCTGTGAAAGATGTTGAGGCACATCATCATATCAGTGTGGGAGCGAGTTATAGCAGGTGTTTTTTTTTCTGTCCCTTGGCATGCAGCTAAAAACAGGGTGTGTGCAATACTTCTTTAGCAGACTCCTTTACCTTGGGGACTATGGAAATCCCTGGTCTGTTAGCCAGGGTAGACCTGTTACTAGGGGTACCAATGGAGAGGTGGGATAGGGTCTTAGTCAGCTATGGTTTGGTAACCCTAATGCTAGCATATCAGCTACAGGTTGCTGATAATTAGTGTTCTCCCCCCCCCCCCCCCCCCCCCCCGGTCAGCTTTTGTATGATGTCCAGCAGATCTGTTTTAACAGTTCATTAGGGCAATTATTGCTGCGGTTGAAAAACTATCAGACTCCAGAATTGATACATGCCCCGTAGTAATTCTCACAGATGCAAGATCAGTATTGGAAGCTATTCAGTGCAACAAACTACCAGATCTTAAGGATGCCTTGTCAAAAACTGGCTTACAACACAGAGTCACCTTGCAGTGGATTCCCTCCCACTGTGGGATACCAGACAATGAGAAAGCTGACCATCTGGCCAAAGGGGGCACTGAAATGGAGCAATCAGACATACCAGTCACCTATAATCAGAAGAAATCCATGATAAAAACCTACAGGAAGCCACAAACACCACCACATGATAACTATCACATGCTAAATAGAAAGGAACAAGTCACCATTTTCCATCTCTGAACAGGACACAAGCGACTCTTAAGTCATATATATATACAGAGTTTAAGATTAGTATTAGTACTTTTTGTACATGTGCCCAAGTGCTCCAAACTGTGGAATATATCCTCCAAAACTGCACCAGCTACGAGACACTGAGAAGTAATTACTGGCCCAGTGAAACCACAAAGAAGATAAGCTCTACGGTTCCATACATGAATTACAAAAAAAAAACCAGTGAAATTTATCCAAGAGACAGGACTGTAGATATAGACAGACAATGCATACAAAGAAGAAGAAGAAGCAGTTCATTGGCAGGTTATCTTTGTCAGTTTCCCTTCCTCTGTCATTCTTATGTCCAATGTATGTCTGTTCTAGTAACCTCATTGAAATCTCAGCATATGACCATTTGTTTCTAGCAATAGATTTCTTTTTGCTGAAGTCCAATCTTTTTGGAGTATTCTAAATAAGTTATATTTTTTAATGTTAAGTTTTATATTGAACATAAGTTATATCTTTCAGAATATTTCAGGTTTTTTTTTTTTGGATGTTGTAGACTCACATTTTGTGCTGAATTTTTTGCAGGTCAAGAATGATGGACAAAGAGAAAAAGATGCAAATTCAGATGTCCTCAGCTCGAAATGCTGGCGTGTACCAGGACCTTACAGTCACTGTCCCAGCAGATGACAAGCCTTCAGCCAGTGCTGAGCACGAACGACTGAAAGCAGCAGAAGATGCTTAGTAATACTGTTTGAACATCTGTCGACTTTTTTTTTTTTTTTTTAATGGAACCTTTTTAGAAGCAGAAATTAGCATTCCTTGTTGAAGAATTTAAATACACATGGCATTTAGTCACTGGTCCAAGCTTGTTAATATATGTTTATTAGACAGAACTGACTATATGGCACATGGTTCAGACAGTTACATTGGCCACTTGTCTACAAAAAAAAAAAAAGTCTGAAAAAATGGATTTTTAGTAATTTACAAAGTTTTAAAATGTCTGAAATTTTTTTAAAAGCAATTTACCTCAGTAAAGTATTGCAGTCAGGTTTAAAACCTATGAGATTTTAAAAATAATCTTAAGAAATACAGTAAAATCTCATTATAACGGATTTCAGGGGGATTGGCAAACTGGTTCATTATATCTGAAGTTTGTTACATCGAGAATGAAATATTTATATAGAAGTGTGGCTGGGACCTACAAACTGGGTCAGTTGTTACTGAGGTTCCATTATAAACAGGATCCATTATAATGGGATTTTACTGTATTCGCATTCAAAGGGTGTTGTTTTTCATTATGACATGTAGATTGACAAAAGTTACTAAGAGGGATAACTATGGATTTACTAAGACAAATAGGAGAAACGGTATCAGCTCATTAAAACCAGTGAACCATTTTAATAAAGCAACCTGAACTGTCATATAAAGCTTCTCATGACCCAGTTGTACAGTGTTGGCAGTCTCACAACATGGCATCTATATCAAGTTATGGTGAACAGATATCTGACTTTTCAAAGGAAAAAGATGCTCAGATATGGGTTAGTAAGTTATTTATAGCACGCCATCAAGTACTGACGTTGATAGAAATGGAGTATATAAGATTTTTTTTTTTGTGGTGTCCCTTTTTGTTATAAATTTGCTTTTAATTATTTGATATTCCATTATGATATGAGTTTTTAAAAAAAAAGGCTCTGCAGTATTTTGTTTCTCTTGATTTATGTTGTTTGTTTGCATGCTTATTGTACCGCACGCTAGGCAAAGTAATGCACAGTTTTCAATAAGGAAGATGTAGCTAGCTCTTTCATGTCATTGGGACATATAAGGATTATGGTCTTAGAGGTCGTATCTTCTTATACAGTTTGGTACACTAGAGGTTGATGTGATTGGTATCATGCCTGGTCATCTCTCCTTTCTCAGCTCCAGATGGAATCAGGTCCCTATTTTCTGTTCTTATGGCAGGTTCAAACTCCAGACTTTCGCTACACGAGATAAATGCTTTAACCACTTAGTTACCCTTGCAGTAATATTGCTTGTATATGTGACAAATTTTTGCTGTTTTGATAATCAGAATTTACAAGAGGTTAGCATCATTTATTTGAGTTCATTCATTTGTTCATTAGCTGCTAACTTTTATTTTAGTTCATCCACATGTTCTTAAGGTGCTTTGTCTTTATAAGCTGGGAAATAATATTTCTCTGCATTTTGTGCAGTTCCCAAGTATTTCTTATCCGATCTATGGCCCTTCATTTCATGGGCCACTTGATCAGCACATGCATATAATCTCTGTTCTTCTTCTACCCATTCCTTGGTCTTAGCGTACGCAAGGAATGACTTTTTTTTTGGTATCCTGAGATATGTGCAGGGCTGAACAGATCATAATTTGAGGAAGTAATTCAGAAAGGTTTAGCCAGCATGAGTGTGGTATGATTTTTTAAAAAGGTAATTTAGTGGGGTTTTGCCTTCCACGAATGTAGTCAAGCCAACATATAATTCAGAAAGGTTCTGTCAGTCATGAGTATGGTTAAAAAACAAGTAATTTATAGGAATTTTACCTGCCATGAATAAGGTATACTCAGCAACAAATAGTTTAGTTGTATTAGGTAACTTCAGGTATCACGTGGCACATGTTTTTCTTAGAGAAACGATGACATGGCTTGGAGTATGTATTCCATTATTTTATGTTGCTCATAATGTTGTGAATGTCTTTGAGTTTTATTTGCCAATTTTCTGGCAACAAAGTCAATGCTTTCTTTGTTCAATATTTTTTTTTAAAATTCAGGTTGTTATAGAGTTGTTTTGGTTTATATTGTCTTTTGCACCATGTTTAGTGATAGATTTTACGTCAGTGTTGTTGTTCAGTGCTTATGCTAGTTGTTCTGGCTCATGAACATGCAACATATTGAGAAGAGATGAATGTTTCATTTATCCGTTGTAATTCATACTTCAGAATGAGTTTTAGTTGCATTTTATATTTCACCGCACTCATCATCATCATGTGCCGTGCCGACTGGCGTTGGCTATTATGCTTCTCCAGAGTACACGATCCTTCATGTAGGCCATCAGCTCATTTGGTGATCTCCTCTCACACCATCCCGTCAGACTGTCCAGTATCATTTCTCTTGGTCTTCCTCTTGATCTTCTTCCTTCTATTTTTCCTGTTGTTATAATATTTTCAATGCTCCCTCTTCTCATTGCATGTCCTATGAAAGTACATTGTCTCTCTCTTATCTTTTTGACAAGGTTTTTTGTCTCTCCAGCTCTTCTCCTACATTCTTCATTAGTTATTTTTGCTGTCCAGGGGATTCGCAACATTCTTCTAATAAACCACATTTCTGCTGCTTCCAATGATTTTTGTGCAGACTTGCCTATTGTCCATGATTCACTTCCATATAACAAGATAGGTTCAATATAGCATTTTAGACTCGTTTTCTAACATTCATTGATAAGGATGTGTTGGTCAATATGTTTCTCATTCTCTGAAATGCAGTCTTTGCTTGGCCTATTCTGTTCCTAATTTCTGTTCTGCATTTCCCATCTGAAGTTATTACTGCTCCAAGGTATTTGAATTTCTGCACCTGCTTTAGAACAGTTCCATTTAATTTAATACTGCATGCTGGTGGATTCTGTTTCTTAGATATAACCATAGTCTCTGTCTTTTTGATGTTCAAAGTAAGGCCTTTCTGTTCACTTTCTTTGGCGACTTTATTCAAGAGATTTTGCAGGTCTTGTTGGTTCTCAGCTATCAGTACTGTGTCGTCAGCATACCGAAGGTTGTTAATATTGTATCCTCCAATTTTTATGCCTGGTTCTGTGATGATTGTTCTTAGAATATTCTCGCTATACAGAGAAAAAAGGTCTGGAGATAGTACACATCCTTGTCGCACCCCTTGTTTTATAGGTTGATATTTTCCAATTCTATTTTCAACTCGAACTGCTGCTTCTTGCTGCCAGTATAGATGTTTTACAATCCTCAGGTCTTTGCCGTCTATATTGATGTCTTCAAGCATTTTAATAATTTCATTATGTTTCACCTTGTCAAATGCCTTGGTGTAATCAATGAAGCATAAGTAGAGATCTTTCTGTACTTCTAAAGCTCTTTCTTTTAGTGTTCGTAAAGCATAAATGGCATTGTGTGTTCCCTTTCCTTCAACAAATCCAAACTGTTCATCTGCTATTTCCATTTTTATCTTTTTCCTTGTTCTTCTCATAATTATTCTCAGAAGTAGCTTCGTTATGTGACATGAGAGGCTGATAGTCCGGTGGTCGTCACATTCCTTTGCACCTGGTTTCTTTGGTAGTGCTATAAACGTGGATTTAATCAGGTCACTGGGAATATAACCACTGTTGTAAATGTCATTCAGTAACTTGGTTATTATTTTTATTCCTGTCTCCTCTAGTGCCTCTATTTCTTCTATTGTTATATTATCAGGCCCAGTCGCTTTTCCTTTCTTCATGTGTTTGATGGCATCTATGATTTCATCTTCAGTTATTGTCTGTGTCCTGATATACCCAGCGTTTGCTGATAGTACTAGATACAACCCTCTGTATTGAATGTTAAACTATCCTGAAAGCATTCCATTGTAATATAAATACAGATTTATTTTATTGTACCAGTCATATACAGACAGGACATTGGCTGTTTGATTGTACCAGTCATATACAAACAGGTCATTGGCTGTTTGATTGTACCAGTCATATACAAACAGGTCTTTGGATATTTGATTGTACCAGTCATATACAAACAGGTCATTGGCTGTTTGATTGTACCAGTCATATATATGAATAGACCAATGGGTGACTACCATCCTCTGAGTCTATGGTGGAAGCACATACACATGTAATAATTATTTTTTGGTAAATTTACATATTTTTTTTAAAAACTGCTGTCAAAACTTTGATAGTCCCGGCTGCACATGTGAACAAATTATGTTTAAACAATCTGTTTTTTTTTAAGAATGCATAAATTTTCATATAAATTGCTGACTTAAAGATAAGAACAAGAGTAATAAGATAAGTTAGAAATAAAAATGTATTTCAGATAAGATATTACTGAAAATGTTGCCAATATTTCCATTAACATTTTTATATAAAACTACAATCAGCCTTCTAAAATGCCTTACAATTTTAATGTTTTTTGATCATGTATTCACAAACATACATTTGTTTGTACTTACTTGTGTTCATGTTAAAATTTGTAAACTGGTGTTTATGAACTTTAATGTATTAATTAATGTCATGCACCGTCATTCTCTAATCAAAGAGATAACTTTATGTAGAAGTGCATTTGTGTGGTGACTGCAGTTTTTTTTTCATCGGACAGGACATTTTTTTTAGTTCACTCGAAGACTGGTGTCCATTATTGTAAAGAGTTCTGTAAGTGCCAGAATCATACCTTGAAGGAGAAGAAAACCTGTTTACATCGTAACATGTTAAGAGTTTTATATGACCGTTGTTTCATGCCTAGTGTATATCGAGTGTCACATTAGAGGATATGAACAGTTTTTTGAGTATAGGTATATATATAACTAAATATATCAATACACACAAAGCCACTGCAGTAAAGCTGTGATAACAAAATGCTTAAAAGTAGGAACAGATTTATTAGTTAATGAGCATATAGTTACAGCGTTTTGATTTGCACCTTAATTTTTATGATTAAGGTGTAAACCAACACGTTTGAGGATAATTTTTTTTTTTTTAAACATACTATGTTGTTACAATTTGATTCACAGTTTTACTACTGCTTTCATTTTGGAGTTGTGTTTTTTAAATAACTAAAACAAGATAGTGAACAAATGCATTTAACAATGTATGAAGTACACCAAAATATGAGAAATGTGGATACACAGTGGAAATGTGAACATATAAACAAACAGTGAAAGTATGAAAACACAAAGAACATTTGATTGCTTTTGATGCGCATTATTGGATAAAATAATAAGACAGATATATGCTAGAACCCCAGACAAATAGTTAGACTCTTGTACTTCATCTGTAATCCCTTTTTTTGGCTAGTGGCTTTGAGTCTAAGTTACACCATAGATGTTTTTACGGAGTCATTCAGGGCTATGTGTCTTTCAAGAATCCACAGTCTTTATTAAGATATTTTTCATATCTAGATTTTTACCAGAATTTTGTGCATGTCTAGTTTCCTTCAGTATGTAATAAAAAAAAACAGTAGCTAATCATACTGTTGCACACTGGACCGACTGTCAGAATAATGTGACACATCATACAGCATTTTGTTGAAATTAAGTGTCACCAATGAAAAATGATACAGACAAAAGCTCACGTGTAAGTTATGTGGCTTCTTTTCATTGGAATTTTTTCATAGATAATTTAATGCCAAAATGAATACTTTATGAATTAATTTAGTAGATGCTGTACTGAATGCTAGTGGCTATCAGTTGTCAGACACAAATTCCTAATGTGAGCTACGGTTCTCTATCACATTGAGTGGTTGTGTTATCTTCGATATAAATAACTTGATTGTCAGTGCTGGTAGCCACTGGGAGGAACATTTCTTTTGTAGAATAAGGAAGAAGTATCTGTTATTGTTTATCACTTTGTCGTCATGGAGGTTTTTAAATGTGAATTCACTATTTGAATATGTTCGTATACGGTTTTAAAATGTGTCAGAATATTGTGACACATAATCAACTGACTTGGAGACTCCCATATTTTTTCCTTTTTTTTTTTTTTTTAAGCCCAGTGCCTGCCAGCTTCAGTTTGTTTATTTACACACACTTCCATGACCTATCTTCCCAGAAGGCAGCAGTAAAACTCATTTGATTCGTGGCTGCTTGTTCCATATTTTTGACAAACTCACAATTGCCCATCATTTGGTGACTGTGTATAGAGTGATCTGTTCCTGATGTTTAAGTGGTGAGATAAGCCATACGTTCTGTACACACATTTAATATGTGGTTGAAAGCTTGTTCTCCAAGTATTGAGTAGGAAATGATAGTAATAATAAAGTGAATAAATGAAGAACAAGAAACCCGATAAAATATTTTGGGCATTTCGTAAGATATAGTAATGAGCTGAAAAGCAAATTTAGGGAAAATCTTGAAGGCAAAAGGTAAAGAGGATGATGGTATAAAGGAGTGGGCAAGATTTAGGAGATGGAAAGGGTTAAACTTTGCAGGATGTGTCATGAAAGCAACAGATAAAACAAGACATAAATCTGTTACTACTTAACTTCCGTAGATGAATGGCACAGGATAATGTTGAACTAAGCATTTTGTATACCTCTTGCATATGACAGAGAACTTGGTGTCCTAAACATTGGCAAACTGATAAAGTATACATTTTGTTTACATTTTATTATGTGATTGAAAGATTGGTTACGTGGGCTATGTTGAGCAATCAGTGAAGTATAGAATTTGTATACATTCTTGGGTTATAGTGGGCAAACAGTGAAGTATAGATTTTGTATATATTCATTTTATTGCAGGGATTTGTTACTTGGACTGTTGAGCAAGTGGCTAATAAGAGTATAACATTATACCTTAATTTTATATGTGGATGAGCATTAAAAACACAGTACATGATTTTTAAATTTTTTTTTGGTGGGACTCCTACAGGAGAGCTGTTATGGAGGCAAAGTTCTATAAGGGGGACATACAGATGACTGACTGGCTGAATAGGCAGATAATGAAGTAAAGTATAGATTTTGTGTGCATTTTATCTCATGTGATTGGAGGATTGATTACTTGAGGTGCAATGGGCAAACTGTGAATAAAAGTTTCCATTTAAAATATATTTTACTTGTGACTGAAAACCTTCAGTATAGTACAGTGTGTTGTCCTGGAAATGTACATTAAGGTGTAAATTTTGTAAGCATTTTAATATACAATATGTAATTAGAACTTGGTTAGTTGAGCAGTAGTGAGCAAACTGTGAGATGAAGTAGAGACAGTGTGTTATATGTGGCTGGGGGCTTGAAGTATAGTGCAGCACATTTTCATGGCTGGTGAGACTGTCATTGTTGTGTTATTGCCATCTTATGAGCTGCGTAAGAAAGTAAGTTCATATTGAACTTTTTGGTAGCAGATTTCTGGAAGCCAACATAAAATATAAAGTTTTTTGTTTTTTTTTTGTGGATCCTGCTCTAAAGCAGAGCTCAGTTTTTTAAAAAAAGTATGGAAATTGTGAAAGCATATTTTATGTGATTTATGTTTTATGCACACATAGCATTTATCTTCACAAGGTTTTCCTTCATCATCACCATCATCATCATAATAGTCATCATCTCTAAAGGCCCTGTTTCTTTTATTTTGTATACTTTACAATTCAGAATACTTTATTTACCAGTTTACAGTGATTTTTATCCTTTATCTAAACTGTTGTCATATGACATATGTGGAAGTCATTTCATATCTTTGTGTGCTCCCTGACAAATATACATACTGATGTCAGAGACAAATGACATTTATGAAAGTTCATGCCATATCATCATACACACTCTGACATTATACACTCTTGGACCAGAGGCAAATGACATTTTAATTTATTGTGCATTTATTTGCTTGAGAAGCACACGGCATTTTGTATAAGTCTTTGGATTACATTTACCATTCCTTGAAAAGATCATGAGTGAGTTACATTTATTTCTGGGTCCCTTTTTGTCTTTATATTCAGTTTGTCTCATTTTATTTCATTCTAATTAAGTGATTACTTTTGTCAGAAGCCAGTAACACTTCTGCAGGTTTTGTTTGTCTTAGCACGCTTTCAGTTGGATATACATATGTTAAATATATCATGTCAGAACATTATTTCATTTGGATATTCATGTATACGTGTTAACTTTATTGTGTTGTAAATGTATTTCATGAAGTCCATATAGAACAAGGTCATGCTTGCAAACTGTTATTTTGTTTTATTTTATTTGAAATTGAAATACTTTAATTAGGCAAACAAGTTTTTTTTTTTTTTTTCCTTCCGTTTTAGAAGCTTCCTCACTGAGTTTGGGTGTATGTCCTAACTTTAGGGACTGATCTTGATGTGAATATCCATTTTCTTTTAATATGCCAGAAATGCTGTATAGATAGTGTGTTTTGGTCTCTCTTGTTTTACAGTTAGATATGTTTCAAGGCCGGTCAGAATTCACAGGTGGGTGTTGATATGGGGCTTCTAGGCACCTCAGCTGCTGAAGGCCTAAGAAAGTGTGAGTGAAAAGCTGCACTATATCTTGGGGGTAAAGAGCTACACTGTTTCTTTGGCTGTATTTGATCATACCCTACAATGATTGTTTCATTACTTATAACAAAATGAGTGCAGTCTAATGTACACGTAGTGGTCATGCTGGGATTTTTTTAACCAGTCTTTCACGTTGCATGAAGTACTTTCTGAAATACCAGTTTTCTTAGTACTTTATACTTTTTTTAAAAAATGTAAAATTTTACAAACATCAGCAGACATTAAATGTTGGCGTAAACTTTTTTTTCTCTTCTTATTAGCGGCGAGATTTAATCTTTACAAAATGCTCACACACTAAATCAAATTCAAAACGGCCAGATTTTTATCCATGAAAATTGAGCATCATCATCATGAGTCAAGTGGCCTGATTATCCTCAAACCAATTTTCACTGGTTGCTTTTTACTAGGTTTTTGAAAAAACAAATAAATTACAGTACCCGACGACCCCCAGAATTTTCGGTTTTTCTTTTTTTTAATTGGTAATGTATCGATAATTGCTAGTTAATGTGATCACTGTATAAGATAGTAAATGTTACTTCATGTTCATGCTCTGCGTGCTCATGTGAAGTAAAAAAGATATGGTAATGAGATGGCAGATAAATGATAAAACATGAACTCTGGGAAGTTGAGAAGATCAAAGAAAAGCAACAGAATGCAGATTTATGCGGCGATTGTTTTAGTTAAAATGATTTTTTTAGAAAAAAAAAAAGTTAGAATGAGTACCACGTCGTGTAGCGGTTCATGGTGTTTCTTTCTCTTTTCTCAGCTCCTTTTTGTAGTTTAATTCTGAATAAAATAGGTCTGTTCTTTTGTTCTCATGTCAGGCCTTGATGAGTGTGACAGTGTTAGCAGCTTGTCATGGATGGCTTTACTCACATCCAGAGATGTGTACACAAGCAAGTGAGATGGCGCTGCTGTTTGATATATATAAAAGCTCTATCATTAAGGGAGACCACTCTCCATGTAAAGACTAAACTGGATTTCTTTAATCATTTTTTTTATATTGACATATTTAAAAGAAAAAGTAATCAAAAATATATTCTTTTACTGTAAAGGGATGATCTCTGCTCTAATTAGATTTGTTATTCAGGGAAATACAGATCATTTAGCCATTTTCCTGTCCATTTTTAGACAGTGAAGACGTACTTTAGAATCTGATTTGTTCATCAGTTTTGTTTGGTCATTTTTTTTTTTTTGTTCTTTCACCTTTCGATTACATGTGAATTTTTTGGAAGGATGATGAAATATAACCCTCATAACTAGACTATATTGTTCTTGGTTGTATATAATTTGATTTTGAGATGGATTTCCTGTCTGTGAATGTTTAGATCCAGGGCTGGTATGAACTTCCTGTCAATGAATGTTTAGATCTAAACTTGGTATGGACTTCCTGTCAGTGAATGTTTAGATCTAGAGCTGGTATGAACTTCCTGTCAATGAATGTTTAATCTGGAGCTGGCATGCTAAAATTTCTTTGTCTAAGATGGTAGTTCTACCATTTTCATGATCAAGGTCAGTGATATGTTCATGTTCAGCAGGGTTTCGGCATCACAGCAAATGAGAATATCCCATAATTTCTCCCCCACTCGTGCCAGTGATATCTCTTGGAATGCACATGAATCGTCCCATGTCATGTCCATGGATGTATACATCTCCGCAGATGTCCGCAGGGAGGCATTCACAGCCAGCTCTAAGCAGCTGTATGGCAGCAACCTTCCAAGAGCACGGCGGAATGCATCAGCCATAGACATCAATATCATTCACGATACCAATCAATGTCGGGGAAATCCATGCGCCACTGAAAGTCACAGCTCACGGTAACTTATCCCCCCCCCCCCACTTTTTTTTCCCCAACAATACTCATAGTTGTGAACTCACAGACTTGAGCTTCTTGTGATGTACAATAATAAATATCATGTTAAAATACAGTATAGACTTGCCATTTATAACCTTCATAGATTCCAGGAATGGACAAGAAAGGGCTAAATCATAATATCGTGTAGCACCAGTTCCAGTTCAGAGATTCCAAATATTGGAAGAAACATGTTTTAGTAGTTTTTCATGATGTGAAAAATTAAGTGATAACCAAGTGAAAACTGTACAGTTTTTCTTTTCTATTTGGTTGATAATTTTTGGTTGTTTTTTTTTTTCTAAGTATAGATTTTATTTTTTGTTTCATATCTTAAGTGTACTCGCTGTTTTCAAAAAGCCACTTACAGTTTATTTTTTGAAGGTTGTGTTGCTTTATGTAGTGACCTTATTCGTGTAATAAAAATTACTTGTTGTCAGATTTGTTTGTGCATTTATTTCCAACATATAGGAGTAATCTATACTTCCAAGGGATACAGGACTAATGGCTTATCACGCGTGACAGTTAAAGAAAGCACTTCAGATTTTGCATGACCAAGAACTCGAAAGCAGAATTAGAAGAAGTTAAAGAAAGGCTGTTAGCGTGATTAGCATGAGCTAGAATTTTATGATTAGGAAACAATGAGGCTTTCGTGCAGTTACAGTAAAGTAAGAGAACAGAGTTTTGTAGGATTAGACCTCGAAAAAATCATAGACAAAGCACTTTAGTGAGACGTGAGAGAAAGAAAAATCACAAGAGAATTACCTGGGATTCGAACCTGGACTCTGGTAGGACGAGCAGCCGTCTAGTCACGAGAGAACACATCTTTCTCACATCTCGCTAAAGTGCTTTGTCTACGATTTTTTTGAGATCTAATCCTACAGAACTGTGTTCTCTTACTTTACCGTACGAAAACCTCGTTGTTTACTATTTATATAAAAAAAATATTCCTGAAACAAACTTCATGTAATAAATATTCCTTCGTTTGCTATTGTTGTTCAAGTATGCACCAGACATGGCAGGAGACCGTGTGTATGTTTTGCCTAAAATGTTATTACCTGCTAGAGAGACTGAATCTAAGCTACGGAGTTTCTGTGTCACGACCTCGTTTCTTTCCGGGTATCACGATCCCTCGTGTCTACTGAACAGTTACTAATGACTAGGTCGATAAAACTTTTTTGTGGAGGGGGAGGGGGAGGTGCTAGGTGGCAAAGTTGGTTAGTGTGCTGTTCTCGTGGCTAGACGACTGCTCGTCCTACCGGAGTCCGTGTTCGAATCCCAGGTAATTCTCTTGTGATCTTTCTTTCTCTCACGTCTCACTAAAGTGCTTTGTCTACGATTTTTTCGGGATCTAATCAATGGCTAGCAAAATAGGACTTGATATTAACAAGGACAAAACAAAAATAATGAAAATTCCCATTAATCAAAATGGAAAAATACACATAGAAGGGACAGATATTGAAGAAGTCAATCAATTTGCATACCTTGGCAGCTACATAGACCAGGATGGTGACACTAAAAAGGAAGTTAGGATCAGAATTGCAAAAGCAGCATTTATCTTCAAGAATCTTGAGAACATATGGAATTTAAAAGTTATAAGCACAAAAACCAAGTTAAGACTATTCAATTCAAATGTAATATCCACCCTCATTTATGCATGTGAAAGCTGGAAAACAACTAAAGAAATAGAAAAGAAATTAGACTCTTTTGAAAACAAATGCCTAGGGAAAATACTCGGCATCAAGTGGAACGAATTCAAGAGCAATGCAGAGATAAGACAGATGACTGAACAACAACCAGTCTCATGGGTGATCAGGAAAAGGAGATGGACATATGTTGGTCACTTGATGAGAAGAAATGATCAGAGAATCCCAAAATAAGCTATCAAGTGGAACACAACAGGCCAAAGAAAAAGAGGCAGACCGCGTGAAACTCCGAAGAGGACATTGTTAAGAGAGGCCAAATTAGCAGGCATAAAATCCCTTGATGAGGTTGAAAGACTCGCCGAAGACAAGAAAAATTGGCGAACTACTTTGCGAGCCCTATATGACGTTTAACAGCACGGGAAGGATATAAGATATATATATATATATATATATATATATTATATATATATATATATATATATATATATATATCCTACAAAAGTGTGTTCTCTTTACTTTAGAATTTTATAACAGCAGGAAAACTATCGTTTTCCCCATGTGTGGAATTTCTCATCAAAGGCGAAATGGATATTTGCTTAGTCCATCAATGTGCATGATCAGTCATCGCCTTGTTATATTAGTTTTAAATCTTGCGTATGAATGTATTTATTACTTCTCACTGGTGAAGAAAGTTACCAGTTTCACTCAGATAAAGTCTTAGCACAAAAATTTTATCCGTTGCTTTTCTGAAGTTTATCAGCTTTTTATTCTGTCAAAATCTGAGTAACAGCATTCATTTTTGTTGTGACCGCGATTTCCGTGGCTACCAACAAAATGGAGCCAGTCGTACGTAGCACAAAGTAAACATGTGGTGGATCTCACACAAATTAAAATGAACCCTACAGCTTTGCAGTGGAAGTACAGTTTTGTCCAAGAAAAGCAGAAATTATGAAGGTTCAAACAAATATAACGAGGCGACTTCTGATTGTGGACAGTTAGTGGCAAATTCTATCAATCTCTACCTCATCGCCTTCAAATGAACAAACATGTCTTTTCGGACTCGAATACCAGCCTGCGAATGGAAATGAGTGAACATATATTTGGGTGACCCGAGAAAATTTGTTGTAAGTGGAGATAAAAATGAAAGATGTCCACAGTGCTCCCCAGAATTTTGTGTCATTATAATTCCAACATAACGTTTACGCGACTGCAGCAGAACGTACCATGTTGCAATTGGAACGATAATTAGGGCCAAAATTACATATTTTATTGGTTCCGTTTTCAAATAGGCAAATGTGGCTTTAGTTGGGTGTTAATTTTATAAAGTCCTACGTAAAATGGAAATATGCAAGAGATCCCTTGACGATACTGAAGATAACAAACAAATGGATGATGCTCTTGGAGTTTCTGAGCTCTGTCTGGAGCCAATGTCCAAAGTTGTCCTCAGCAATCTCATCTCTCCAGGTTATGCTGACCTGAAGGTAGCAAGAAATAAAACCGCGAAGAAAGGACCAGATACGTCTGCTTCACTTTGTATTGAGCTATTGCCTGTTGTTGTTTTAGGTAAAATCATCTCATATTTGCACTGGAAAGAGAAGGAGTGGCTTCTAATGGCGGTTCCCAGCATGGAACGTGTTATAAATTCTCCCCTGGCGTGGGAAAGCTTTGAAAATGATCGCAGCTACGCTGTCGAGAAACTGTACATGTACATTTGTTTCCCAGTTTTGATGGAACACGAACTTAACGTGATAAAGAAATATGGAAAGTTCTTTCAGTCCTGCACAATTTGGATACACAAGGTCACGACCTTGGATAAAGGTAACGGTAATGACTTCCGTTTGATAAAAGCCGTATCTCAACACTGTCAGCATCTGAAAACATTGTGTATAATGCACACGTCAGACATCTCGGTCTCGCTGTTGAAGACATGCGCTCACACATACATTATGCCTCTACAGAAACTCTTCCTGAACAGAGGGACAGGTTTTAGGATTTCTCTTAATAGATTGTTCTATTCTTCAGTTGAAAGTTTCCAATCAGGCATTGCAAGCTACTTGACATATCTAAATGAAAAGAGACTTTTAGTCGGTTTATCGTGTCTGGATTTCTCCCACGGCTTGATTCTTGATCTCGGCAGCAACCAAAAGATATCTCTCTTACATGAATGTGTTAATTTGCATACACTAAAATGCCCAATCCAGTCTTTGACCTCTACTGTGGTCATGCACCTGGTAAACCGGAAGTTGAAAGACCTGTATGTTGTCAATGACGACCATACACAACAAACCGCTTTCTTTGAGAAATTATTTCTGGACTGGAATAAGATGTATTCTGACCTGCCCCATGGCAAAAAGCAGAGATTTAACGTGCATTACATTTTTAAAAACCGCACAGTTTCTAACGATGACATTATTCCAAATCCATTTTTAAGATCCCTCGTTTTTGATAACTTGTCGAGTAATGTATCCTCCTCGTTGCTGCTTCATATCGCTAACGTGTACGGAGAGACAATGCTGAACTTAGCTTTCTGCAGCAATTACTGGGAGTTCCTCATGCATTTTGCAGATCTGGGGAAAATAAATGACAGCTTCAGGTATCTGGCATACAAATGTGTCCAGCTTCGATCGTTCTTGTCTTGTTTGTCTCTTCCATCGTCCGCACTTGTGAGCCTTGCCAAACACTCCCGCAGCGTCTCAACGATCCGCGTGTACAAAGAAAATGTCCGCCTAGCCAGCACAGACAAGCCTGAAGGAATATTTTTAAACAAAATGAGCGAAGCGCTAGGTTCTCCAAACTGGGACATGATTAAAAAAGGGAACAATATATTTATTATTCCCAATGTTGACTGCAAGATGTTGTTTGCAAGTTGCTTTAGTGAATTCTAAAAAAAAGACAAAGCGTGCTTAAAAAATTCTAAAAAAAGACAAAGTGTGCTTGATTATGAAATTAAACAACTAAAATATGCCAGAGCTTGCACTTCAATGAAAGTAAAATCATTTTGATGGACTTTTGAAAGAATGAAAGTTATTTTTTAAAAAAATGGTATGAGTCTACATTCTTCCTGTGCTATCATGCGTCACATAAGATCTTACAGTGTGTCTCGTCATGAATCTCTATTATCAGTGAGCTTCTCAATCTCATCAAGGGATTTGATGCTAGTCATCTTAGCCTCTCTTGTCAGTGTTCTATTTAGGGTCTCACGAGGCCGGCCAGCCTTATTTCTTTTTCAGATGTTTCCCATTTGATGGCTTGCTGTGTGATTCTCTGCTTCTTCTTCATCATTTGAGGTTGTTGGTCACATCAGATTCTGATATCTGTTGACAGGGCAAAGTCCGCAGTCCTCTCCAGATCCTGTTAGGAGTCCCAAATCTTTTGCCCCTAACCTCGTGTACCCAAGCTATGTCTCACACTTCAGGTCTGCATGGTTTGGGCACTCTTGAAGGAGTGATTCTGTTTCTTCTCATCATATGGCCCATGTATGTCCACCTTCTTTTCTCGATCACTTCTGAGACTGTTTGCTGCATGCTCATTTCTCTTATCTCTGCTTTAGTCTTGAATTCGTTGCATTGTATGCAGAGTGTTTTACTTAGACATTTGTTTTTGAATGCATCCACTTTGCTCTGTTTCTCTGACTGTTTTCCAGCTGTCACCTTTCATGTATAAAGACAAGTGTTACATCTGAGTTGAGTATCCTCAGTTTTGTTTTTGTGCTTAGGAGTTTTGATTTCCATAATTTTTTTCAAGATTCTTAAAGGCCATTGCTGCCTTTGCTGTTCTGGTTCTAATTTCTTTCCTCGTGTCCCACTCTTTATATGTATAACTTCTGAGATACACAAAACAATCTACTCTTCTATTGCTGTTCCTTCCAAATATACTTTTTTCTGTTGTGTAATTATTAGATTCTTCATTATTTTTTTGTCTTTTCCTAGTTGATCTTATGCGTGCGAAAGCTGGAAAACAACTAAAGAAATAGACAAGAAATTAGACTCTTTTGAAAACAAATGCCTAGGGAAAATACTCGGCATCAAGTGAAACGAATTCAAGAAAAATGCAGAGATAAGACAGATGACTGAACAACAACCAGTATCATGGGTGATCAGGAAAAGGAGATGGACATATATTTGTCACGTGATGAGAAGAAATGATCAGAGAATCCCAAAATAAGCTATCAAGTGGAACACAACAGGCCAAAGAAAAAGAGGTAGACCGCATGAAACTCTGAAGAGGACATTGTTAAGAGAGGCCAAATTAACAGGCATAAAATCCCTTGATGAGGTTGAAAGACCCGCCGAAGACAGGAAAAATTGGCGAACTACCTTGTGAGCCCTATGTGACGTTTAACGGCATGTGAAGGATATAAGAAGTTGATCTCTAGTCCTGGTTTACTAGCTAGTGAGTGCAGGTCATCTGTTTTTTTTCTTGCATCATTTCCACTAATAAGCACTATATCATTCACAAAATCAAGGTCTTCCAGCTGAGTCCCCAGTATCCATTCAATGCCTGTCTTTCCAGCAGAATATTTTTTTCATTATAGAGTCGGTGGCCACTCTAGATAGCAAGGGAGATAATATACATCCTTGTTTCACACCCGCTTCACTCTGGAGCCATTTGCTCAATACCTCTTCTGTGTTAACTGCTCAGACATAGCCGTCGCACATGTCTCTTACGATGTTGATGACTTTTGCTGGTATTCCAAATTGTCTCAGAACATTCCACAGTGAGTCTTTATATATATATATATATATATATATATATATATAATCGAATGTCATTTTAAAATCAGTGAAGAATAATATGAGTAATCAGCAGTTATATTTTTCTTAAGTAAAACACGTTTATAACTCAAATGCTGGTGTGTCGTTGTGGTTAAAGTCTGATTCATAATTAAAACATTTCTTTTCAGTTTTTTTTTTTTAGCTTGCATCTGTTGAAACATAATATTTGGTCAGACTATTTCTGTTAACATGATTAAATTTACTACATCCACTCATGTACTTTATAACAATGAACCTTGTTCACAGCTAGTAAATTAGTTCTGTCATAAAGGACGTAGTGATGTGGTGTTAGCACATATATTTGCCTTGGTCGCTCAGCATACCAGAGGGTGACGTGGTCAGTGTCAAACCTGGCCACATTCACTTCCCTATACCTGTTTCTACACATGTTTATGGGACTAAGGGGGGGGGTCTGGACATAAGTCTGAGGGGAGGGGATGTTGGGAGTAAAGAATTCAGCCTCTGCTACCTTCCATGCATGTTGTAACAAGCAGGGGGTGAAGATGCAATCAGCGATCCATAACTGATATGCCAGCGTCAGGGTTAATGAACCATAGCTAACCAAGACCCTGTCCCACATCTCCATTGGTACCCCCAGGCCTAGCCTGGCTAACGGGGCAGGGATCGCAAGTCTCCATGGTGGTGGAGTCTGTTAAAGAAGCATTGCACACCTCCTGCTTTTTAGCTGTACTCTGGGACTGAAAAAATAGCTGCCATAACCCGCTCCCACGCCGATACGACGTTGTGCCTCAACATCTTCACAGCATCGGCTGCAAAGAACGCCGGCTCGCAGTTACAGGGAGATCGGAGAAAGTTGTAAAAAGCAACTAAGGAGGTTGGCCATGGGGTGACAACCCCATCCCTTCAAAGAATGGCAGCCACAGGAATAGATGCAAGAAAAAACCAAAATGTCAGTGAGAGAGGAGAAGTTAACTAGGAAACTGGATCCACAAGCGATCCACTGAAGGAACGAGAGATTTTTACTGGCGTGTGACTGGGCCACTTCTGGTTTGACTTGAACCACTGACCTGAGTGATGAAGTGGTTTAGTGCACTAGTCTCTCACAGCAAGGCCAGTGGTTCAAGTTCAACCAGAAGTGCCCCAGTCACACAATTTGTAGAAATCTCTTCTCTCATCCCTTCAGTCCCAAGACACATGAGATCTCCACTTTTGTCAGTTCTTGACTGTCTCCCATGTCAGTCCTCTGTTTACCAGCATTCTCTCCCCTGTACATCTCCATGTCTCTTTGGTTTTGTCCTATGCTTCTTTTACCCAGTGGAGTCCACATCAAAGCTGTTCTTGATAAGGATTCATCTGTCAGTCCTATAATGTGGCTGATCTATTGCCACCTTCTCATTTAATTAGTTGACAGTGGTGTTGTGTCTGTCTCTCTTAACAAGCCATCATTACTTATGGTATTTGACCAGAAAACTCTTTTGATTTTCTGTAGACAACTTAGTTTGGAAGGTGTCTTGCATAGTTGTTATAGGCTCTGTATTTATCTTATGTTTTTTTTTTTACTTGTTATAACTTGAGGTTGGGGTATATTTTGTAGACTGCTAAATATTCTTTACATCTTTCAATATAGGAAAGGGGTACAACCATATTTGTATCTTTCACCTTTGTTATCTTTTTTGTTTTTCATTCTTAACTTCATAAAATGGTTTTTCCACATCTTTGTTTTATCTGGTGAAGACGGAGATTTCTGCAATAATTTTAGCTCAATAAAACCAGCCGTAACTTTTCAAGAACAGAATTCTGTAACTAAAAGGGGTAAACCACTTGTTTGTAGTACAGGGAAGAGGGTTACAGGGGTCCTTAACCCCTTAAGTAGGGGTTTTGGGAACAAACTTATTGAAAGTATGGGAGTCAATCTCTGAAGAGTTATTCTTTTTTATTATTTTTTGGTTAAAATATTGTTATAGATTTCCTTCAGCTGTTCTGATCCTAGCTGTTATTAACATATTTTGAAGCCACACTGGTATCCAACAGAACTGAAGATGATGATAATGATGATAATTCTGACAGTCTGTGGAGGGAGTATAGGGACCAATGTTCCCAAAAAATCATGTCATGCACAAAATTTCATATGGTGCACACACACACACACGCACGCACGCATGTGCACACATACACACATACACACACACATGTGCACACACACACACACATTGATACTTTTTTTTTTAAGTTACAGTAGCACTGAAGAATAATGTGGTAGTGATATTTTAGTTTGTTTTCCAGATTTCTATCGATTTTAGTATTTTTTCTACGAGAACTTTAACTTTTACTAGGTAATCTGATGTCGCCATGCACATTTGTGCACACACAGTCTTTTTTTGAGAATATATCTTCACACTGGTTGAAAATTTTGTGCACAAATTCTGCAACATATTGATAGGGACATATCTGGCAATCTACTCATTCATTCATTTGCATGTCCCCTGCAGAACTTTGCCTCCCAAACAGCACTCCTGTAGGCCTCTCGGTTGTGAGCAAAATGGCCTGCTGCTGCTGCATCCATTTGCAGATCATCAACGATGTCTTGAAGCAATCTTCGTTTTGGTCTTCCTCTTTTTCTTTTTCCCATTATGTATCCTTCCAATATGGTCTTCTCTAAATTATCATGACGTTTAATGTGTCCAAAATATTTCAGTTTTCTCTCTTTAATCCTCTTTACTAGCCAGCCTTCTTCAATATTAAGCTCTTGTAGTATAGATATACTGGTGATCTGTAATCATAAAGGTTATAAACCTCTGTTCTAAGGGACACAACAAAATCTAACACAAACACAGTAGTTATAATCCCAGTTTTATTGATAATATATGGTACATATACATTCACATTAACAAAAAATTATTTGGTCATAGTAATGCAGCACATAATTCACAATGTTAGAACACAGCTGGTAACAACTTGTAATAAGTTGCAAAAAAAAAAAACCCAAAAAACCTCGAGTGGTTTAAATAAGAGTTAAAATTAAAAAAAAAAAACTGCCGTGATCCAAAGCATCAACCAGTCCATGAACATGTTTGTCTTATCTATAAAAGGAAAATCAACAAACTTTCTCCCTTAAACACATAAAGCTTTGTGGATTAATTTTCATATAAAAATTTTAAAAACTAACATTTCTAACCTCTATTCAACTTTCACACGCATATTTCTGTCACTCTGGGGATAAAAAAAAAAGATAAAACTACTACCTGCCAATAATCAGGTTAAGAGGTGACTATGTATACTTACTGGGACCTCTCCCAAACCCTTCGTCTTGGTTTACACAACAGTGCCAGATTTTTACAACAGAGAATAATCACCTGGACAAGTCATTTAAAAACAAAAATAAAGTAGAATTTCCTGTTGGAGCAAAATTAAATACTCAGGTCTGTGCATTCAACAGTGACTGCTCCAGATATGTGCTCATTAATCTGTCAAACTCAAATATTCCAAGTGCAATGGACACTAGCAAGCTGACATTATGCTGTTTGGCCAGATGTTTCTACAAAAACTTGAGCATGGGAGTCGTGGTTCTTTTTTTCTGGCTGTCCCATTGTTGGTAACAGACTTCAGCTGTCATCCCAGTGCTGGTAACAGACTTCAGCTGTCATCCCAGTGCTGGTCACAGACTTCAGCTGTCATCCCAGTGCTGGTCACAGACTTCAGCTGTCATGATGAAATATTCTGCACAACTTAAGCTTGCAGTGTTTCCTGGTTTCTGGCAGTACATATTTTGAAACTAGGGTTTTTCTGGTGACTGGATTTAAAAAAAAATACAATTAAGGTTGCTAAAAAAAGTACATAAATTGTTTTCACATAATCTCTTTTTAAATCTGACATATGACAAGATCAAATAACATCTGGCAACACATGCTCATAGAAATATATTTAGAAAAAAAGATTTTTTTTGTCATGGTGAAACAAATGCCTAAGGAAAATATTTGGTATAAAGTGGAAAAAATTCAAGAACAACGCAGAGATAAGACAGATGACTGAACAACAACCAGTCTCATGGGTGATCAGGAAAAGGAGATGGACATATGTTGGTCACTTGATGAGAAGAAACAATCAGAGAATCCCAAAACAAGCTATCAAGTGGAGCACAACAGCCAGAAGAAAAAGAGGCAGACCACGTGAAACTCTAAAAGGACATTGTTAAGAAAGGCCAAATTAGTAGGCATAAAATCCCTTGATGAGGTTGAAAAAACTTGCCGAAAACAGGAAAACTTTGCGAACTACCATGTGAGCCCTATGTGACGTTTAATGGTACAGGAAGGATGTAAGATGTAAGATACAAAATGAGTTATATTTGAAATGTTTTTTGATGAATATAGATTTTGAGAACAGTTCAAATGTAAACACTCGATATTTAACACTGACAGCTGTGTACTGCAGAAGTGATCCTTATGTATCAAATAATTATGAACGACAAAAAAAATAAAAAACAATTAAAAAACCCCTTTGTGCCAAATATTACAGTTGGCCACCACATCTGTGTCAAATGTTCTGATTTGTTGAAACAAACTGTCATGATTGGACGAAAAACTAAACTAAAAATTTCTGACTGGTTGAAACATTTTGCCAGATTTAACACAAATAGTTGCTATATGTGATTGGAATGTTTGGCTTTCATAAATCTGAAAGCTATTTTGTGGTTCTGTTTTCCCATTTTTCTGGCATGAAGCTGAAAATGATTTCAAATACATTTCTGCACATCTGAGAAGCAATTAATCCAGATCTTAAAGAAATCATGGAGAAGAAAATTTATGCACAAGCTTTATAAAACTCTTCACAGATTCTCACTTGAATGTTGCAACATCCAACACCAGAAATCACAAATCTGTCAACAGCTCATATTACTGTCTTGCAGCTTTATTACGGCTAATTTATTCAATAATGTTAAAAAACTGACAATAAACTCAGACAAATATTTGTAACTGTCTAACACAGACATAAACAAAAAGATTATATAAATGTCACAATCAAGAGAAACATCGTAAAATATGCAGAAACTGAGAGAATATATAAAAAAAAAAATTGCTGTAAGATTTAAATGAAGCAGTAATTAAAAATATAAAACACCATATAATTTGTAATGATTCTACAGACTAACAGAATGAAGCATAATTTCATGTTAACACAGTCCAAAAATTTGTAATGGCACTTTGAAGTTTTACTGTAACGAACCATAATGACCATTATATGGCCATGATTTTTAAAAAAATGCTTATAATATATTATAAATTTCATTAACACGGTTAAAAGCTGGTTAATAATAGTCCCAGACACTATCAGGGAGCAACGCTAGCATAATGGATTGGAGACCCCTGCTTGCCGACCAGGCGACCCGGGCTCAGTTTCCACTCACTGCTGCGGCGGTCAGACTGTGGCTCGCAGAAAACTCCCTGGGTTCACCCAGCCTCAAGAAAAAAAATGGGTACCAGGGTTAAAGCTCTGGGAAGGAAGAGGACTGATGCCACTAGCTATGGAACTCGCGCTGACGGCAACACTAGTTGGCAGCTCTTGGTCAACTGCCGCCCCAGTCAGCAGAGCACTTATGGTTTGACCGTGTGCAATGACGATGGTTCACAACTCACATCTTTACCTTTACCAGACATTATTAACAATTTCATGATAAAAAACTTCATTATATTAAATATATAATAATAAATATTATATATTAGGGATATATTGAATATAAGACTTTAATATTTGGCCGGATAAGAATATTTGAATTCTGAGTTGGCCGAATATGAATATTTCCCCAGTTAGAAAAAAATGTACTCACTAAAACTGCAACTATGCACGTAAATGAACTAACCGATACACATATAAAGAGAAATTTGACAAAATTTAAAATAAATGTTTCTTTCACAATTATGTAATATTAGACTTACAGACGTGTCCCAAGTTAGTCGTCTTCTTCTTCCTATTCTTCAGCTTTCAGAGCCATTAAGGCTCATTGCTGCAGATAAAGTTCGTCTACATTCCTCTCTATTCCTAATCTTCTCTCTCCGGTTGGTGACACCAATTTCCTTTATGTCCTCTTCTGTGCTGTCTTTTTATCTCTTGTCTTTGTCTACCCCCTTGGTCTTGTTGCCTTCATCTCTCGCACATACATCACTTTCATTTGTCTGTTCTCTTCCACTCTTTCTACAAGTTAGTACTATTGTAAATTAATAAAACAAAACCTAAAAGTTTGAAAATTCTGAAATCTTCAACATTTATTTCAGGAAATGAAAGAAACTGTCTTGACTGACCAAATTTTACAAGTCTCAAGTACGTATGTCAGTTGTCCTCTCAGTGTATGTAGTCAGTCCAGACTGCACCATACGTGTTCAGCCTCCCCATTTCTGTGATCTTTTTTCTATTTCTCAAAGCCATAACTATGTAAGCATACTTGAAATTTTAATATTCAAATTCTCTGTCATATATGAATATTCACATTTCTCCATTATCAGACAAAAACAAATAAAGACATCAGTACATCCGTACTTTAAACACACATCTTTCATAAATGTACATACTGTCTTGTTCTGAATGATTCGGGTGTGAAGAACGTGATCTTTAGCACTAGGAGCATCCATCCATGAACTTGAGAATGTGCCCCTTGTTGAAGAGAGACAACAACAACAAAAACCCATCCACTCAAGGACATCAACAATGTGTGGACACAGAAATGCTCTCATTAAAATAAATGCTGTATGCAAGAAAAGAACACCCACTCTTTCCCTACACTGGCCTTGGGTTAAACTGGTTGTTAGGGAATGCAAGAAGAAAACAAGAGCCCCAGAGAAAGCCAGTTCAATTCTATACAAACAGAACCAGTCAGCACATGTCAGGTTAAGGAAAATATGATACTTTAATATTATCTTAATGAGATAAGGCACATGGATGACCAAACCTGGGACCAAACATACAACTTGCTGCATGGACAACTTTATTCACCTGTAAGCAAACCTGGGACCACACATATGACTTGCTGCATGGACAACTTTAGTCAAATGTAAGCAAACCTGGGACCACATATATGACTTGCTGCATGGACAACTTTAGTCAAATGTAAGCAAACCTGGGACCACACATATGACTTGCTGTATGGACAACTTTATTCACCTGTAAGCAAACCTGGGACCACACATATGACTTGTTGTATGGACAACTTTAGTCAAATGTAAGCAAACCTGGGACCACACATATGACTTGTTGTATGGACAACTTTAGTCAAATGTAAGCAAACCTGGGACCACACATATGACTTGCTGTATGGACAACTTTAGTCACATGTAAACAAACCTGGGACCACACATACGACTTGTTGTATGGACAACTTTAGTCACATGTAAACAAACCTAGGACCATACATACAACTTGTTGTATGGACAACTTTATTCACCTGTAAGCAAACCTGGGACCACACATATGACTTGTTGTATGGACAACTTTAGTCACATGTAAACAAACCTAGGACCATACATACAACTTGTTGTATGGACAACTTTAGTCACATGTAAACAAACCTAGGACCATACATACAACTTGTTGTATGGACAACTTTATTCACCTGTAAGCAAACCTGGGACCACACATATGACTTGTTGTATGGACAACTTTAGTCACATGTAAACAAACCTAGGACCATACATACAACTTGTTGTATGGACAACTTTATTCACCTGTAAGCAAACCTGGGACCACACATATGACTTGTTGTATGGACAACTTCAGCACATGCAAGCAAAATGATATTAATATTACAACTGGTGACTGGATTTTAAAAAATGTATAATTAATTATTATAAATTATTGTGTTGATACAAAATGATGTGTGACATTCAATGACATATCATAAAACATGTTTCATAAAACATAACAGTATACCATATTGGCAAACTTCATCAAATTAAAGGTAAATCATATCAACAAATTTCATCAAATTCTATTGCCCTGAAACAGCCTTAGTAAAATCAATGCTATATCATATACTAATATTTCATCAAACTGAACAGCACATCATACTGACATAATTCATCTTCAAATGGTCTATAAGATTTAAAAGTATATTATCATGGTTCTTTTCATCAAATTAAATGGCAGTTATTGATAATTTTTAAAAAATCAAACTCATTTGTAAAGCATTATAAAATGACCCATAAAACTCATTAACAATGCAATTCATAAATAAGATTATTACAAACTAGCATGTCATTATAACTAAAAAAAAAATTAAAATCAACAGCTTTTACGTTGTACCACCAAAGTCAAAACATTTATCTTTTAATGTTGATAGAGTGCTTCTGCGATTCTTCATTAAAAAAAAAAAACACATAAGAGAGAAACTCAGTTTAGTTTAGATATGTAATAAAGATAGAAATTAATGCTGGTAACTTCGATCACATACGTATATAGAACAATATGTGGCAAAAAAAAGATCCTACACATATTAAAACATACACTAAAGAGAATTTCACCCATTAAATATCTCTGAAAACCTGAAAAATTAAGAAGGAACAGTGAAAATAACAGACTAATGAGTAACAGAGGGTAATATGGCTATGTGCTGTGAACACCCGTTTCTTATTCGGGTTCAAATAAAAGTAGGGTCATGGGTTGTTTTTTTTTTCTGTTGGGGGCAAAATGAAAAAGGCAACCAGCATGCACCAGGTAAGTGCATCAGGTGAGTGCACCAGGTAAGCAACAATCCCTCAAAGCTGTGGATGACAGTGACATTCTTGAAAGACAATTTTTTTTTTTTTTCAGATGAAAATGTGAGAGCAGGTATATGTCACGCCAAATACGGCCACCTGCACTCATTTAAGTGTCAAATGATGAATTTAATGAATGTCATATAATATGACAATTTTTCAAGGTTGGATCATGTTTCATGTTTTCATATATTATTTTGAGATGTGAATGATTACATGGATTGAGTAAAATAACACCATCTCACTGTAACATCCAAGGGAATGAGGAGGTCAACACGTTGGCAAAGAGATGGAGAGCTCCTTCATGTTAACAGAAGCCTATCTTAAGATGAAACCAAAACACTGATAAAAGCCAAATATAAAAAAAACAAATGGAAAAAAAAAGAACACCCAGGACACTAGAAGAATAATGCTTAATAACCAACAGCTCAGCAGAGAAGAACAAGTCAAGATCTTTACATTCAGAACAGGCCACAGCAGACTGAGACAGCACAAGTTTAACAGGCTCAAGATAGGCACAGCCAATGAATGCACCTGAGGTACCAACAAAGTGACAGCCCAGCACCTGTTACAGAGCTGTCCCTCATTTGAAGAACCTAGACAGCACTTCTGGGCGTCACCTGTACCAAGACAAGCTGTCTGGTGACCTTGAGAGAAATGGCAGCATTCTTCAGAGACATCTTGAGAGAAATGGCAGCATTCTTCAGAGATATCTTGAGAGAAATGGCAGCATTCTTCAGAGATATCTTGAGAGAAATGGCAGCATTCTTCAGAGATATCTTGAGAGAAATGGCAGCATTCTTCAGAGATATCTTGAGAGAAATGGCAGCATTCTTCAGAGATATCTTGAGAGAAATGGCAGCATTCTTCAGAAATATCTTGAGAGAAATGGCATCATTCTTCAGAGATATCTTGAGAGAAATGGCAGCATTCTTCAGAGATATCTTGAAAGAAATGGCAGCATTCTTCAGAGACATCTTGAGAGAAATGGCAGCATTCTTCAGAGATATCTTGAGAGAAATGGCAGCATTCTTCAGAGACATCTTGAGAGAAATGACAGCATTCTTCAGAGACATCTTGAGAGAAATGGCAGCATTCTTCAGAGACATCTTGAGAGAAATGACAGCATTCTTCAGAGACATCTTGATAGAAATGACAGCATTCTTCAGAGATATCTTGAGAGAAATGACAGCATTCTTCAGAGATTGCATGGAAAGTGTCTGAAAGTGTTTGATGCAGAGTAAAATGCAGATCCTGTTTATCTTCCTCGCTTCATTTAGTGGCCTGATTTTGCTTTAAAAAAAAGCATTTATATTCCAAAAGACTAGTGCATTTTACCATGCTCTGATGAATCAACTTGCCAGGGTCTTTCTGTCACTGCTCTGATAAATCATCAACCTGCCAGGGTCTTTCTGTCACTGCTCTGATAAATCATCAACTTGCCAGGGTCTTTCTGTCGCTGCTCTGATAAATCATCAACTTGCCAGGGTCTTTCTGTCACCACTCTGATAAATCATCAACTTGCAGGGTCTTCTGTTGCTGCTCTGATAAATCATGAACTTGCCATGGTCTTCCAGGGATGAATGTAGCAAGCATATGCACTTCTGGAAATGTTAGGAAACTTAACTGAGTGCAGGAGAAGATGGATAGCACAGCATAATTGCCATTGTCTGTCTTAGGGTCTCATCCTATGAATTTTGCCGCATAATTCTTAAAAAAACTGACCTAAGTTTGCCATCCACAGACAGTACTATTTACTGTGGTTTTGACAGATTCTACCAAAAAAGGAGCCCATATTCAGCATTAGGAAGTTAACTGAAAAATATATTAAACACTATATGGGTCAGTTTCATGTATTATAGCATAGCTTTAGAAAGAGTACAGAATGAATAACTGCTTTTGATTGAGATGGGGAAAGACTTCAGACCAACAAGCAATCTGTACTGGTAGCAAATGGTAGTTATTATGTACAACACAAAGTACTGATATAAAAAGAAGTCAGACAAAGGTTGTGCAGTGTTTTCTTTATAAAACACTGCTGTTGACCAAGAATGACATGCTGAACAATGTTTTGTCTTCTTTAGCACAGCATTATCAGACTGGTCTTGTTTTACTATAATTTCCAGGACTCTGAATGACAAAGAGAAACCACACAGGATAGGTAGGAAGTGTTGTGGTTTACAGTCAAAAAGTACTGCTCTGCTGGTCAATTCCACAAAAAAACTTGGCCTAAACAGCATGCAAAAAAAAAACCTGGCCCAATCCCTTGACACATTAAATAAAACTGTGAAAAAAAAAAGCTTTAAAGACAACAGATTTAAAAATGTCATCACAAAAACCTAAGCATTTACATAAAAGTTTGATGTTAACATACTTAATGTAAAGTTTCAACACAAAAGTGGTATAAAACATGTTAAGAGCCAAATCTACAAATGAACAAACATGAGAAACATGGGATACATGAGTGTAACATTATATTACTTGCTTTGAGATGAGTCTCATTTTGATCTGACTACAATGAGGATCTATAGTGAAACAGGGTACTGGTGGTTGGTACATTCACCTGCCAACTAGAAGGTTCCAGATTTGATTATCTACTGAGGGTGGAATTTTTTTCACAGACCAACTGGCATTGGAGTTGATTCAGCTTGAACAAATGGAGCAGGGAGTGTGTGTGTTTCTCTGGGAAAGTTAGTTAATTAGTTATTTAGGAAGTTCTGTGCAATCTGGACACATCCACAAGTGCTACAATCTCTTCTTCAATATCTCCTTCCGCATACAGTAATTGATTACAAACATTCTTTGTTGGCTGACCATCCGCCTGCAACTCTTGATGAATCATTCTTTTTTCGCCATCAAAAGTTTCATCCCCAATTCCATCATTCCTGACAACAATGCTAATTAACAATTGGCAGCAAAGTCCTCTGTTCAACTGGCTTCTCTTATAGCACTGATGATGTCTACTTGATCCATTGCCTGCCCTCTTCCAAGACAACTGAGCTGGCCAACTGATCTGCTCTTTCATTTTCACTGATTCTTGCATGGCCTGGTACAAAACTGGAGGCCAGGCTTAGAAATGTGAAAGTACTAACACTTTGCAGCCCTTAAGTCAGGCTTAGAAATGTGAAAGTACTAACACTTTGCAGCCCCTAAGCCAGGCTTAGAAATGTGAAAGTACTAACACTTTGCAGCCCTTAAGTCAGGCTTAGAAATGTGAAAGTACTAACACTTTGCAGCCCCTAAGCCAGGCTTAGAAATGTGAAAGTACTAACACTTTGCAGCCCCTAAGCCAGGCTTAGAAATGTGAAAGTACTAACACTTTGCAGCCCTTAAGTCAGGCTTAGAAATGTGAAAGTATTAACACTTTGCAGCCCTTAAGTCAGGCTTAGAAATGTGAAAGTACTAACACTTTGCAGCCCCTAAGACCTGCCAAGGCCACAAGAAAGACCTTATACTAGGGATCCAGCAGCACAGAAGCAGTTCAGTCTGCATAGTTTTTCTTCTTCCTCTTTTCTTCTCTTCAGCTTTCCAAGCCATTAAGGCTCATTGCTGCAGATAAAGTTCACCTCTATTCCTCTCTATTCCTAATCTTCTCTCTCCAGTTGGTGACACCAGTTTCTTTTATATCCTCTTCTATGCTGTCTTTCTATCTCTGTCTTGGTCTACCCCTTGGTCTTGTTTCCCTCATCTCTTGTGCATACATCATTTTCAACTGTCTGTTCTCTTCCACTCTTTCTACATGTCCCAGCTAGCGTAGTCTGTTCAATTTCAAGACCATTTATAATTCATTGGGATTTAAATAAGCAGTTCCGTTCAGTGTTCTTTCTAGCTCTCCTTTATCCACTGTTGGTATCCTTTGTGGGCCTCATAATATCTTTGACATTCCAAGGTCATAATCTATTTTTATCCATCCAATTTCGAGGCTTCTCTATCTGTTCCATAACACTATTCTTTTTTATGGAGATGGGGTCTTTGGCCCCATGCTCCAACCCCCCACCTGGAGGACCTATCTGCATACAAAAAAAAAAATTATACTTTTCCATGCAGGGAATTAATTTTTAATCTGACAGCCTGTTAATTTTTACAAGGATTCTTGAGAGAAAAGGGAACTGCTCTGTTAATTTTTACAAGGATTATTGAGGGAAAAGGGAACTGCTCTGTTAATTTTTACAAGGATTCTTGAGGGAAAAGGGACCTGCTTTATGCTCAGTCAACCCCACTGAAAGCGGGCGCCTGTCAATGAAGTAAAGGCAACAGGGCTGGAACTGGGTGCATCAATGCTAGAAAAAGCCACTGAAATGTGAAAACCTCCAAAACTCACTGTCATAAGGTTCTAAATATAAGGAACTGAATCCACTGCCATAGTAGTTTTGGAAAAAACAGGAAAGATTCTTCATTATTATTCATGCCAAACCACTTATTTAAAAAATCCCACAATGCAGTGCAGATCGGATCAAACCAACCACTCAACTTTTATACAAAAGTAAAAGGAGCTTGGCTAGATCATTGAAAATCTGAAGATCTGTGCAGGAGTCAGCAGTTAGTGTCAGCATTACTGCGGTCTGCTGTGGCTTTCAATTTATAAATGTGTGTGCCTTCATGCAGTGATGTACCGTTCTCAGATGGAATACTGCTGTAAACCTCTCCTTGAAAAGAGGTACATGTTGTTTGTGTTAAGAGTCAGCACTTTTTGTGAATATTTTTCTGACTGTTGACCAAAGACATCTACATCTTTTCTTTCTTTCTTTCCTTTTCTGTTGACAATCACACATTAAAAAAAAATATGTATAGTCTATACTTGTAATCTTTCAAAGGTAACAACTCAGCTGCAAATGTTCTATATCATTTTAGTTATACAAAACCCGAACATTAACTTCAAAATCATTATTCAACAATTCGTTAATATTTTTCTACATTTGCTAACAGGCACCATTTGCATATTTACAGGCAACCCTGCTCTGATCCCGACTGAATCTTTTGCCAATTGTCTCCACCTTGAATCCCATCTCCATCAGTGCGTGGTGGTTTAAGATCAAACGACCATCAAATATGAAGGCTGGTTTCAACATTTTGTTGTATATTTTCTGATAGTCAAGAGTCTAGAAAACAATACACAAATAAAAGACTTCAGCACAACAAAGAAAATTTAAAAAAACACAACTTTATTAATCACTCTATAACAAGGACAGGAAAATGTAGGTCACAGGGGCCCAAGACTTGCGGTTAAACTGAAACAAACTTTCAGTGAAGCACCCACTCATCATCAGACAGCTTAACTTATTATGAACTTCTTTACATTTCATCTCCAAAGTGTTAAAACAAATGCAAAGTTTGCACTACTCTGAAGTTTCAGATTTTATAATTAATGGATTATCAATTCAAGGGCTGGATAAATCTCATATCATTCTGTGATTCAGCCTTCCCCAGATGAGGTCTGAGCATTTATGTAAACTTGTCTGGAGTGAAGCACTGATGACTCTCTAACTATTTCAAGAGATGCAACACAAACTACAGACAAAAAGAACAAAATTACAGACAACGCATTTATAACTGTGGACAGGACAACTTAACCACAAAGACAACATTACCGACAAAAAACCTCCCCCCCCCCCAAAAAAAAAACTCCACAGCTACAAAGATAACATAACTATGAGTAAGGCAATATAACAGATGCAGACAAAATGATGCAGTAACAGATAAAACAATACAGGGTGGTGCACGTAAAACTGGCTTCAGCTGCGAAATACAGTTTAAATGTACTTCTTACTTGGTAATAATGTACTGTACTCTCTCGAGTTATATTTGGCATATGTAAATTAATGTAAATAAACATTATTTGCAGCTTAGAAAGATTTTAACTTGAACAATTTACACATTCACCAGCAATTTTTACTTCTTCATAGTACGTATTGGAACTGGTCACTACGGTCTCAACAAGTCAGTGACTGTAATGTGGGCAACCTCTTGTCGTGGGCTGACATTCAGAAACTTTGCTTCATACTGTTCATGAACCAACATGAGGGAACACGTACAAGCATACACCTCCACAATAAACACAGGAGTTGCTCAAATAAATACAGTGCATCTCACATATGCAGGCAGACATATACTAAACGGAACTGGAAAAAGTTCACTGAACTCAAATGCACAGTATGACAGCGATGAATAGCGTTCAGCATGGAAATATGAAATATAACATGAAAACTGTATTTTCTGGTTGTGGCTGGTTTTACACACGCCATCCTGTATAACTACAGACTGGACAACAGATGATGGAGGTGATGGCAGTAACAAAAGCATTCGTCTGGCTGGAGTCACATGGCTACATCTGTATACTGAGTGATTCAATGAGTATGTTCTGGAAGGTTGAGGCAGGTTCTGTATGCAGGCAGTGGCTTGAGTCACTGCAGAAATCAGCGATTCTCCAGAGTCACCTTCATCTGTGTCCCTGGTCACGTGGGCATCCAGGGAAATGAGAGAGCTGATAGAATGGCTGGCTCTGCCATCATTGCAGATGGACAACCGATGGACAGACCTGATATTGTTAACGTGCTCACAGAGATAGGCAGAGTGGAGGACTTCGAGGGCAGATAATCCACATCGCTGCTTACACTGAAAGAGCTGGGAATACAGATTGGCATGGCCAGGAATGAGAGGCACATTGGACATGCGAGAGGACTTGTCAACCAACACAGGACAGGCATTATTAGCCTCAGGACATTGATGTTGGGGAGGGGGGGGGGTGGGTATGTATATGGACATGTATGATGACCCAGACAATAAACCATAAACTGGACAACAGAATAAAAGACAAAAAACCAAAGCTATAGACTGGACATCTTAAATATTGAAAAAGAAAAAAAAACCACAGTAATTCAAGATGGCACATCATATCTACAAACAGGACACTGTAACTTAAGAAAGGACACAGCAGTTAACAAACCTGAAACTCATCCCATTCTGTGCAGACAACAAGGGCGTGACTACCTTCAGCCGCTTCGTATGGATCCGAACAGATCGTTACAAGCTCTGGTACTGAAATATGAAAAGGACTGAAATTAGATGATATAAAATGTTCTGTCATAAATTACATCCATTATTTTGAATTTAGCTAGCTACCAGTCTGACCTGAGGAGGGCATGAGGACCAAAATCAACGTTCGAAGATTAAGTGAAGGGAAACGGCCTTGCAACACATCTATAGCTTTCTGTGACCGATTATGTAAATCTAACATCACAGAGTCAGACATGAGAGCAAATCTAACATCATAGGGTCAGTAATGAGAGCAAGTCTAACATCATAGGGTCAGACATGAGAGCAAATCTAACATCATAGGGTAAGCCATGAGAGCAAACCTAACATTATAGAGTCAGCCATGAGAGCAAACCTAACATCATAGAGTCAGACATGAGAGCAAACCTAACATAGAGTCAGCCATGAGAACAAACCTAACATCACAGAGTCAGACATGAGAGCAAATCTAACATCGTATGGTAAGCCATGAGAGCAAACCTAACATTATAGAGTCAGCCATGAGAGCAAACCTAACATCATAGAGTCAGACATGAGAGCAAACCTAACATCATAGAGTCAGACATGAGAGCAAATCTAACATCATAGGGTAAGCCATGAGAGCAAACCTAACATTATAGGGTCAGCCATGACAAGAGTTATCTGACAAGATGTTGCTTGACAACACCCACAACAGCTGATATTTGTCTGCATAAAAAAACCAGTTCCTCTGATAAAAAGTGCCAGTGTATAATATAAACAGCTATCAAAACACGCATATTTAATGTTGAAATATTTGAAGACTTCTTGAAAAACTGCTCACATTTTATTGTTAGTTTAGGCGCCAGTTTTTTTAAAAAATATATATATATCAATATTGACTGTGCCATATTTTATGAAAAAGTTTACAAATGTTTCTTAAACTGGTGGCAGGAAGATATCTACAGTATATGGACAAGTAATGTTCTGCTGCTCTTCATCATTCTCATACACAAAGGACAGTCAGTATTTAGCTCTAGAGGAGTCATCTCCAACAAAGACACAATCCTTCAAAGAAGAGAAGTCATACAGAAATGAAACATGAGAACTGGATCAACCTTATTCTGGGAAAAAAGACAAAGATGCTATATTTGAAAAGTCAATCCGCTAGAGATGGGGGGAGGGGGGGAAGAAAAGAATGAGAAAAAGTTTGTCAAGAACTAAACGGAGAAAAAGTCTTGGCTTTCACCTCCCTCTTTAGCACTGATTTGTCTGACCACTCTCATTTCATCACAGCTCCCAAGCAGAACCTTGACCTAGAGAAATCACAGACAACAAGGCAGGAATTGCTGCTTTATAGCCAACACAGAGAGACATAAATAGGAAAAGAGTGAGAAAGATAAAATAATAAACTGTGACCAATAGAGGTAAATGAAAACTGTAGCACAGGGCACAGAATATCCAGACAGTCCAAGAATATGTTTGCTTCAGTCAAGCTTTCCTTGCTCGCTTTCTTTATGTTGCATCAAACAGTGCTTACCAAATCTCCAAAGAATTTCAGCAAACATTTGACATTGTAAGCAAAAATCCTGCAATGCTGTTTGAGGTAGTGATCCATAGCTTACTGCTTGTGTCAAGGTTGGTGAACCATAACTGACCAAGACCCTGTACCACCTCTCCATTTGTGCCACCCGGTAATAAGTTCAGCCTGGATAATGGGACAGGGATTACTATGGCCCCCAATGGAGTGAAGTCTGCAAAAGAAACACTTTTCTGCCCTATAGCTCCATTCAGGGTCTGAAAAAAAAAAAGCTGTAGAACAAGAACAAACATTCAACAATTCTAACAATGATTCAACATATCTCAATGAAATTTAAGCATTAATTTTGTTACAGTTATGTTCTGACACTTCTGTGAAAAGTGTAAGAAAATGTACACTAGTTTATAAACATGTTACTGGTACTTATTATGTAAGACATACCTTTTTCTGGTTCTTCAATGACTTCAACTGATGTAAGGTCACTGAAATAACAGGACAAATGATTAAATCACAGATAGTTACCCATCAAAAAGTGATGGGAGACAAAATGAAAATATGATTTTTTTGCAGCTAAAATAAAGTTATCATTTTTTTATACAAACAAAGGAAGTTATCACATCTAGTGAAAACACAGGAAATTATCATCACATCCAAGAAATAGAAAGACAGAAGCAGATGAACTACAGTAAAAAAAACACAAGTAGAATATGCTTGCATAACATGATGATGATGGTCTCATGCTCACCAGAGAATCTGACTTGTGGGCACTTTGGGATCATAAATTCTAAGATTTGCGCCTTCCTCCATCAGGTACTTGCTGACATAGATTGCTGCTGACTCCCTGAAACAATAATCACATAACAATATACCACTTTAACTCTTAGCTTACCATAAGCAATTTACACGGCGTAAAAATTAATTTTGTCACAAATGACTAGTTACGAGTACTTGGGTTTTGTTCCATGGCTGGAGTTGGAAGTCTACTACTACTGTAAATGTTAAAAACAGGCAAAAATTCAATTCCTGGGAAAACCACAATGGTCAAGATTTTTTAAATGCAAAACATGTTCATGGGTTACGAATGTTGGTTGGTTGGTTAAGAGTTAATTAAACAAAATATTCAGATAAACATGCTTTTATACTGTATCATGACTGGATATTACAAACCCTTTAATATTAGATTTCTGTTATTTTCCACTTTTATAGGATCTTTGGGAGATCATCATACCAGTATATCATAATAATCTTTGGGCATTATGAAGACCTGGAGATGATGAGCAACCTGACATGGCCGGCTTGGGACAGGCTTAAATGAAGACAGTTCGTTATGGAGTTGGAGAGGAGATAAACACAGAGATAAGCTGTACGTTGAGAAAGAATGCTTTATATGTTGGCATGTCCTAAACCTAACCCCCCCCCCCCATTTCCACCATACATCTCAGCAGCTGTAACCATTCTTGAGGATATATTTCTCTTAAGTAGCAGCTTTCATGAGTCAGAACACTGAATGCTGAAACGAGAAGGCAGTTAGTGACTCATAACTGGCTTCTTACATCAGCTTTGGCAAAAACAAAGCTAACCAAGCCCATATTCTACCCAAGTTGGAAGCGCTGGGCCGAAATGTGCAGATATTACAGCCTAGCTGCAAACAGAGACACAATACAATCACTGCCTACTCAGGACAATAGAAGATGATGATGAAGAAGTTAAAAAGAAAAAGTAAAAAAAAAAAGAGAAGCAGTTTGTAAAAGAATGCTACTGTACCAGAACTGTTCAATCTGCCATGAATGCTGAAGACAAACTTGGTGAAGCAGCCACCCGCTGACAAAACTGTGAGTAAAGACAACACAAAACAGCAGCCAAAACATACATTTTGAAAAATGTTCACACACCTGGTATCACCTGTGTCTTTCTTAAAAGCAAACCCAAATATAGCTATCCTTTTGTTGGTAACTGTGTTGAATAAACTTTCCACAATCCTCTTTGTGAACCGCCTGCGTTGGTAGTCATTGATATCAATAACCTGGTTAAAAAAAAAAAAAAAAGCTGATTGGCTGCATTTTGCGTTTGTAAAAGATTACAGGGGAGTTAACTCTTTTGACCCGCAGTGCAAATATTTCTGCATCAATCTACACAGCCTGTTATTGTAACTCCTTGAAACTATATGAAGGATGTTGCTAGAAGTATATGATGTGAAGACACTGAAACATAAGATGTAAAATTTAAATGGGAACAGATTATGGTCACCAGGTCAATGATCCTGAGCAAACTCAAAACATAAGCCTCGTGGCAGACTCCATAATAAGAAGGATGGTGTGCCTTGCCCTGTAAGAGTGAGTGAGTGGAGTGAGTGAGTGTGTGTGTGTGTGTGTGAGAGAGAGAGAGAGATAAATAATGAGAGAGAGTAAAAGAGAAATTTTAATACAAAAAGGAGGACATGATCTAAAATAAAAAGGTTGGATTTTACTAAACCAAACATTACACTTCACTGATTATTCTGACACATTTAAAAGATATAGGAAACTTGTGTCCATTCTTTAAAGCTGAAACCCCGCCATAATAGCTCCCAGGGAGTTAGGACTGAAGTAATCACTCTGATCTTGCAGGAATCTAGGGGTTAATGAGTTAACCACAGCAAATACTGACCTGCTGCCAGTAGGCTGCGACCTCTGGCAGGTTTAAGCACTCACACAAGTACACCATGTTGAGGACATCTTTCTGAAAACAGCTCCCACCAAACCCTGACAGAGAACATGACAGATTTAAGCCACTTTAATGACAATTATTTTTTTTCTAGTATACTTGCTCATACACTTGTAATAAGCACATTTTTCTAGCATATTCCTTGCTCATGTGCTAGTAATAAACATTATATCTTTCTACTATAATTCTTGACCATAAACTAGCAACAAACATTATATTTCTAGTGTACTTCTTGGTCACATACAGATAATAAAACATATCTTTCTACTATAATTCTTGATATATCATAAACAAGCAACAAACCAAACATATCTTTATAGTGTATTTCTTGGCCATAAACTAACAGTAAACATTACATCTTATTTTGTAAATCTTTACCACAAACAAGTAATAAACATTACATCTTCTTAGTGTACTTCTTAACCATATATTTCTAATAAACATTGTATTTCTATTATTCTTCTCTACCATACACTAAATATAATAATCTTCTAATATCTTTACATAGTGTATAAACAGCTGGAAAAGAAATGAATACAACATTCACTCCGCATGAAAGATTGAGATGTCAGCCCTTACCCACACTTGCTTTTAGGAATTTGGGGCCTATTCTTGAGTCAGTGCCTATAGCATGGGCTACCTCATCCACATCAGCACCCGTGGCCTCACAAATGGCTGACATAGCATTTATGCTGGAGATTCTTTGCGCCAGAAATGCATTAGCTGCCTGCGAGGTTAACAGACAACAAGAAAGTCAGTTTTGCTCAAGTGTTGAATTTGCTGAATCCAAAAAAAATGCTTTGGGTTAAAAAACAGCAAAACAGCATGACCAAACAATGACAAAACAGCTTTAGATCAAACAATGACAAATTAGCTTTGGATCAAACAACTGATAAAACAGTTTAAATGGAGAAATAAAGTGAATGATCAAAAACAATAATTTAAAAAAAAAACTGATAGATCTTCATCTTAATCTACAGCTTGTTCTGCCACTAAATGATCTACACTATAAGATCAAGTACACATACTTGTGTAGCCTGTACATGCATACTTTTCAGATTGTTACAAAAAACCAAAAAAAACCCAAGCTCTCAGAATTTCTACTGCAGCTATGCTGATGTGCGAAAGTCTGTAGAATAAAAATGATTGATTGTCACAAAATGCATATGCCATCAAGATCTATGTAGCTAGATCTTGTGGAAGACTAAATATCTGCTGGGATGAAAGAACAATGCTGGGAAGACAGAATAATGTTGGGAAGATGGATCAGCATTGGAAAGACCAGAATGATATTGGACACATAGAACAATGTTGGGAAAATAGAACAATGTTTGGAAGATAACACACTGTTGGGAGGATGGATCAGCATTGGGAAAACAGAATGATATTGGAAAGACATCAATGTTGTGAAGACAGAATGATATTTGAAAGACATCAACAAATGAAATCAGGCCAGGAAAAGTCAGCAAACAGAGAAGTCCAAAGAACTGACTGCAACACCTCCACACCCACATCTGAACACATTAGCCTAAACACCACTTCAACTCAATTCAAATGTAATATCCACTCTCATTTATGCATGCGAAAGCTGGAAAACAACTAAAGAAATAGACAAGAAATTAGACTCTTGTGAAAACAAATGCCTAAGGAAAATACTTGGTATAAAGTGGAACAAATTCAAGAACAACACAGAGAAAAATACAGATGAGCAAACAACAACCTGTCTCATGGGTGATCAGAAAAAGAAGATGGACATATGTTGGTCATGTGATGAGAAGGAACAATCAGAGGATCCCCAATCAAGGTATCAAGTGGAACACAACAGGTAGAAGAAAAAGAGGTAGACCTCGTGAAACTCTAAAGAGGACAATGTTAAGAGAGGCCAGTTCAGTGGGCATAACATCCCTTGATGAGACTGAAAAACTCATCGAAGACAGGAAATCTTGGCGAACTACCATGTGACATTTAGCGGCATGAGAAGGATGTAAGATGGAAGAAACACCACTTTGGTGTCACAAGTTTGTAAAATGTTACAAGCTTGCTACTTTCCGAAGTTCAGCTTCTGAAACTGACATGCCAACTTGTCCTTTGTTTGCTAACACAACTGTGTGCTGACACAAGTTCCTGTATCCAGCTTGGCTAAATGGAACACATTTAAAGCAGTTTTCCTTTAATTTGAGGCCAAAGATTTGAAAAAAAAAAGTGATGTATTTTATTGAGAAAGGCCAATATAAATATATATGATAATCATATGATCAGAGTATATTCTGAATTTTGCATTGAGATAAGTAACTGTGAATCAGTAAAAAAATACCATCACATTCTATATACAAGGAAATAAACATCAAGAAAAAGTAAAATCATGAAAAAAAGAAAACTGTTTTAACCGTACCAATTTGGAGAGTTCTGACGACCATGTGTTCATTGTGATTATGTTTTCTGAAGGTACCCAGTGCTCATATATCCAGCAAAGTGCTCTCACAGCTTCTAGACCCTCTGGGCTCTGGTCTCCACCAATCAGAACCCGGTCTGGGTTCAGGAGGTCGGATATGGCTGTGCCTTCTGCCAAGAACTCTGGATTGGACAGAACCTGAAATACGGCAACACAACATAACCACCTTCTGCAAAGTTACAAGAAGTTGCCTACCTAGATAAAGTTAAACCTGACTATAATTTCATTTTCACAAATTTGGAAGCAAATCAAAAATATTGATAAACTGGTTCTACATAAATATCCTGAAATGCTGCACTTGATGTACTGAGTTTGACTTGATCACTGAAAGTGAGACTATGGGCAATGAGGTGATCAACTGAAAGATCAATGGAGGCTTCTTTGAGGAATGCCAAGAGTATCACTAATGTGACACTAATGAGGACAAAATTTTTTTAAAATCCTTATAACTATAAGAAGAAGATCATCAACATTTATTGGACTTGTAATGAAAAAGGAAGGTCCTGAAAACATTTTAAAAAAAAGATAAATGGGGAAGAGATGCAGAGGAAGGCTGAGGGAGAAAATAATGGACAAGCAATCATAAAAGCATGTAAGAAATCAGATAATGAGATCTGTGTAGATGGATGGTCACCTATACCTGCTGGCACAGCTCATGATGATGATAATGAAGTTCATGGAAGCACTCTGTAGAACCCACCTGATACTTAACTCCAGGCTTGACATTTGCTGATAAGATATTTGATATACTTTCAGCTGCTTTCACAGGGACAGTACTCTTCTCTACCACAATCTTTGAGTTCTGAGCAACGTCTGCTATCCTTCTGGCAGCAGATTCGATGTATTTTAAATCTGCTGCTCTCCCCTGTATGACAGCCGGTAAAATAAAATGTCATTTATGGCTTCACGTCAAACATGGTGACAACAGGCAGTGATCTATATTACGTTGACAGCACTTCACACGTTAACTTCATCACTACAGCAAAATATAAACTTGACAGACTAGGAAAAATCACTCATCCAATACTAGACCATACACATATGATGAGCAAAAGTGCACATCCGGAACTCAAAGCAGGATACTCTTAGTAGGTGATGCAGTGAAGATCCCAGAAGACAAGCATCATCTCAACATGAGATTACAGTCTTGGAGGGAGGAACCCATCTTCTCAGCAGCATCCACTACTGCAGGGACCACAGCATGCCCTTCTCCACCAGCCAGGCTGAGCTTGTTAATGGAGCACCAAGGGACAGGTGGGACATGGTCTTGAGAGCCATGTGACCCATCTAGCAAAACCACTGCCTCTAATACAAAATAAGAACAAAAAAATGCTCCTCTTAGCTGCTCCAGACAATGGAGAAGTTCAAGTGCAGCAACCAGACAGTCACTGTTCCACACCGATATATGTTTTTTTTTTATGCTGACTGAAGTGGATGGAAGAAAAAAAAATGAGAAACATGACAAAATTACCTATCATCTTACATCATGCTTCTGGTGCCATTAAACATCACACGAGGCTCACATGGTAATTTGACAAGTTTTCCTGCTTTCAGGGAGTTTTTCAACCTCATCAAGGGATTCTGTGGCTACTAATTTGGCCTCTCTTAACAATGTCCTCTTTAGAGTTTCACATGGTCAACCTCTTTTTCTTCAGCCTGTTGTGTTCCACTTGATACCTTGTTTTGAGATCCTCTGACTGTTTCTTCTCATCACGTGACCGACATAAGTCCATCTTATTTTCTGATCACCCATGAGACAGGTTGTTTTTTGCTCATCTGCCACATCTCTGAATGGTTCTTGAATTCGTTCCACTTGATGCCGACTGTTTTCCTTAGGCATGTGTTTTCAAAACAGTCTAATTTGTTGTCTATTTCTTTGTTCTTCTTGTTGTTCTGTTGTTCGTTCATCGTCTTCGATGATGACCACAGATTCATCTTACTCAAAGTAAGGAGAGGTGTGTCTGTGCGTGACCAACTAGCCCTATACGAGCTCTAAAAGTTTTGCCACATGTAGAACATATTTGTCCAGATTCAGTTGTGGGTGTTTGCACTGCCTTGGCTTTTCACATTGCGCGTTTGTGCTGGGCACTTTCAATTCTCAAGTGCTCTGCTCTCTGAGCAGCCGGGGTGGTTAAAGCCCTCCATATTTCTTTAGTCGTTTTCCAGCTTTGCATGTATAAATGAGAGTGGATATTACATCTGAATTGAATAATCTTAACTTGGTTTTTGTGCTTACAACTTTTGAGCACCATATGTTCTCAAGATTCTTGAAGGTAAATATGTTTATGCAAATTCTAACTTCCTTCCTGGTGTCACCATCCTGGTCTATGTAGCTGCCAGGGTATACAAACTGGTTTACTTCTTCAGCAACCGTTCCTTCTACATATATTTTTCCTTTTGGTTAATAGGAAGTTTCATTATTTTTATTTTTTTCCTTGTTAATTTCAAGTCTTATTTTGCTAGCCAGTGAAGATAGGGAATCTATTTTTTTCTTGCATCAAATTCACATTGTCACTGATAAGAGTTACATCATCTGCAAAATCAAGATATTCTAGTTGGGTCCCATGTACTCAATCATGCCAGTTTTACCTGTGCAGCATTTTTTCATTATGAAGCCTATGGCAATTCCAAAAAAGCAAGGGAGATAATATACATCCTTGTTTCATGTCTGTTTCAGTCTGGAACCATTTGCTCATTTCTTCTTCTGTGTTGAGTGCACAAACATATCTGTTGTAGAGATCCTTAATTTTTCTTCTTCTTCTTCTTCGTTCGCATGATCCTTAATGATGTTTACAATTTTAGGTGGTATTCCATATAGTCTTAAAATTCTCCACAGTGAATCTATGTTATCGAATGCCTTTTTAAAGTCTACGAAGTTCAGGATTAATGTTTTTTGCTTTTAAATATGTTCTTCAAGTATTAATTTTAGAGCAAAGTAAGAGAACATAGTTTTGTAGGATTAGACCTGGAAAAAATCTTAGACAAAGCACTTTAGTGAGAGAAAGAAAAATCACAAGAGAATTACCTGGGACTCGAACATGGACTCCAGTAGGACAAGTAGCCGTCTAGCCACGAGAGAACAGCGTACTAACAAACTGATTCAACTCTCACCCCCCAAGGAGTTAATTGGCACAGTCATTAGTAACCAGGGTGTCTGAGTGGTGAAGTGGTTAGTGCACTGGTCTCTCATGGCAAAGGTCGGGGGTTCGAATCCGGCCGGATGCACCCCAGTCACCCAGTTGTAGAAATGGGTACTCGACTTCTGAAGTTGGAAAGGCGGTGATACTGACCATATCACCCTCTTGTGTGCTGACAGGTCAAGGAAAATATGGGCACTAACACCATATCCCTATGTGCCTCTAAGGCATGACAGGATTACCTTTACCTACCTACCATTAGTAACCGTTCAGTAGACACGAGGGATCGTGACACCCGGAAAGAAACGAGGTCGTGAAACAGAAATTCCGTAGCTTAAGTCTCTCTAGCAGGTACCAACTTTTTTTTTTAGACAAACATACACACGGTCTCCTGCCATGTCTGGTGCATACTTGAACAACAATAACAAACGAACAAATACTTATTACATGAAGTTAGTTTCAGGAACAATTTTTTAAATATGTAGGAAAAAAACGGGGGTTTCGTACGGTAAAGTAAGAGAACACAGTTTTGTAGGATTAGACCTCGAAAAAATCGTAGACAAAGCACTTAAGTGAGACGTGAGAGAAAGGAAAAAGTGCTTTATCTAAGATTTTTTTTAGGTCTAATCCTACAAAACTGTGTTCTCTTACATTACCGTATGAAAGACTCGTTGTTTCCTACTTATTAAAAAATTGTTCCTGAAACTCTACGCGAAACTAACTTCACATAATAAGTATTCGTTCGTGTGTTATTGTTGCTCAAGTTTGCACCAGACATGGCAGGACACCGTGTGTATGTTTTGTTTAAAAGTTAGTACCCCCTAGAGAGACTAAATCTAGGCTACAGAATTTCTGTGTCACAATCCCTCGTTTCTTTCCGGGTGTCACGATCACTCATGTCTACTGAACAGTTACTAATGACTAGGTTAATAAACACCTTTTTTTTTGGGGGGGGGTAAGGGGTGAGAGTTGTCTCAGTTCGTTAGTACGCTGTTCTCTTGTGGCTAGACGACTGCTCGTCCTACCGGAGTCTGTGTTCGAATCCCAGGTAATTCTCTTGTGATGTTTCTTTCTCTCACTAAAGTGCTCTGTCTAAGATTTTTTCAAGGTCTAATCCTACAAAACTATGTTCTCTTACTTTACTGTACGAAAGCCTCGTTGTTTCCTAATCTTAGAGTAAAGATCTGGCTGAGACAGTTTCTCTCTTTTCGAAATCCTGCAGTAAGCTATATCTGTAATTCTATTCAGAATGACTTTGCAAAATACTTGTGACACAACTGATAGTAAGGTTACTCCTCTCCTATTATTGTAGCCACTAAGGTTGTCTTTTTTGTTTTGGTATTTTAACAATGATTCCTTTTTTTTTTCGATTTTGAAGGGATCTTTTCTTCTTTCCAAACATTATTAAACATTCTCTGTAGTTGGTTCATGTTGTCAATGTTAATATTTTTAACATTTTGACTGTTATTTCATCATCACATGCAGCTTTGCTATTAGCCATTAGATTTACTGCTGTTTCAATTTAATTTCTCTGTTGCTTTTGCCATAAAATTACATATATTTTAACATAATTATGTGCCAGAAAACAAATCCAGTCACTGTTTGTCAAATCACATATTTGAACTAGCTTCATTTTTAATATGGCTGTGTGCCCAATTCTTAACCCTTTGGAAATAAAGATCAATCAATCAATCAACCAATCAATCAATCAACACTTTTCACGATCCAATCACCATAATATAACTCTAGAAGAGAAAACAAACAAACAACAGAATCCAGACCTTTCCCCATCCAAATGTTTTTGTTGGTGTGTTCACACAAATAAAGATGAGCTCAGCTTCACGAATTCCTTTCTCAACATCCGTTGAGAAAAATAAGTTCTGTCCCCTGCATGCCTTCACCACTTCATCAAGACTAGGCTGACAATGAGAAGTTGAAACAAACAAAAAAAAACAGTGAAAGAAAGCAAGGATTCTGTTGACGGTAAGAAACAAAACACTACATGGTTTGGATTATAGTAAGAAACAAAACACTACATGGGTTGGATTACAGGAAGAAACAATGGGGATAAACAGAGCAAGGATTCAGATCACAATACCTACAGGAGACTGAATTTAAATGATGGAGTTTCTGTGTAATGACCTCACTTCCTTTCCAAATGCCACAATTCCAGCCACACTAAAGACCTGTCTATTCAAGCATCTTTCAGGGGCAGTGTAAGATGGCCAAGTGAATAGTGGCTTCTTCTTGTGACCAGGCAGTTGCTCAGCCTACCTATGTATGTGGTTCAAGTCCCAGATAATTCTCTTTTCAGGTTTATTTCTCTCATGTCAAACGTGATTTGTCTACTATTTTTCGAATGCTAGCCATGCAACACTGTTCTAAATCACTTTTTTGTGTGAAAGTTTCGTTGTTTCTCACATGAAAAATTTGTATAAGAAACAATAGAAAGAAACAGCAAGGATCTATCTATATCACAGCAAGAAACAATGGAGAGAAACAGAACAAGGATTCAGAAGAGAACAATTCATTCATCAATTACATAACATGTAAGCATACATTATTTTTAAAAAAATCTTCTTTGTGAGTGGCTCTCACAAATCATGAACTAGGGAACAGACCCTTAC